>JAJFZO010000881.1:0-65437 GCA_021397835.1 Moringa oleifera
AGCATACGAAGTGCTTCATCGTAGGCCCTCGAGGCGGCAGATGTGGGGTTGGATCTCGACGCTCAGGCTTGCCTAGGCGGACTCGTTGCGCAGCGTTATCAACGACACGATCTTCAGCCGTTAGCAACAAGCGAGCCACACGGCCAGCCTGGGCACCCCTGCTGCCAAGGCCTCATTGGTGGGATAAACGTGGGCAACAAAGCGAGAATAATCGAGGGATAATGAGCTGGGATGTGGCTAGACAAGCTCAATTGTGGAGGGGGCGAAGCTAACGATGATGCATGCTACGTGAAGGCCAAATTATTGGGGGGATTTCGAGCATGCGAAGTGTTTCATCGTAGGACCTCGAGCCGACAGATGTAGGGTTGGATCTCGACGCGCAGGCTTGCCTAGGCAGACTCGTTGCACAGCATGATCGACGACACGATCTTCAGCCGTTAGCAACGAGCGAGCCATACGGTTAGCCTGGGCACCCCTGCTGCCAAGGCCTCATCGGTGGGAAAAATGTCAGCAACGAAGCGAGAATAATCATGGGATAATGAGTTGGGATGTGGCTAGACAAGCTTAATGGTGTAAGGGGCGAATCTAACGATGATGCATGCTACTTGAAGGCCAAATTATTGGGGGGATTTTGAGCATGCGAAGTGTTTCATCGTAGGCCCTCGAGGCGGCAGACGTGGGGTTGGATCTCGACGCTCAGGATTGCCTAGGCGGACTCGTTGCGCAGCCCGATGGACAACACGATCGTTGGCCATTACCATCGAGCAAGCCACACGGCCAGCCTGGGCACCCCCGCTGCCATGGCCTCATCAGTGGAAAAAAACTTTGGCAATGAAGTGAGAATAAGCGTAGGATAATGAGCTGGAATGTGGCTAGAGAAGCCCGATGGTGTGGGGGGCGAAAGTAAACGATGATGCATGCTACTTGAAGGCCAAATTATTGGGGGGAATTTCGAGCATACGAAGTGCTTCATCGTAGGCCCTCGAGGCGGCAGACGTGAGGTTGGATCTCGACGCTCAGGCTTGCCTAGGTGGACTCGTTGGGCAGCGTGATCGACGGCACTATCGTCGGCTGTTAGCAACGAGCGAACCACACGGCCAGCCTGGTCACCCCTACTACCAAGGCCTCATCGGAGGGAAAAATGTGGGCAACGAAACGAGAATAATCGTGGGATAATGAGCTGGGATGTGGCTAGACAAGCTCGATGGTGTGGGCGACGAAACTAACGATGATGCATGCTACGCGAGGGCCAAATCATTGGGGGGATTTCGAGCATGAGGAGTGCTTCTTCGCAGCCCCTTGAGGCGGCAGACGTGGGGTTGGATCTCGACGCTCAGGCTTGCCTAGGCGAACTTGTTGCGCAGCGCGATCGAAGACACGATCGTCGGCCGTTAGCAACGAGCGAGCCCCACGGCCAGCCTGGGCACCCCTGCTGCCAAGGCCTCATCGGTGGAAAAAACGTGGGAAACGAAGCAAGAGTAATCGTGGGATAATGAGTTGGGATGTGGCTAGACAACCTCGATGGTGTAGGGGCAAAGCCAACGATGATGCATGCTACGTGAAGGCAAAATTATTGGTGGGATTTCGAGCATGCGAAGTGCTTCATCGTAGGCCCTCGAGGCGGCAGATGTGGGGTTGGATCTAGACGCTTAAGCTTGCCTAGGCGGACTCGTTGCGCAGCGCGATCGAAGAAACAATCGTTGGGCGTTAGCAACGAGCGAGCCACACGGCCAGCCGGGGCACCCCGGTTGCCAAGGCCTCATTGGTGGGAAAAACATGGGCAACGAAGCAAGAATAATCGTGGGATAATGAGTTGGGACGTGGCTACACAAGCTCGATGTTGTGGGCGGCGAAGCAAACCATGATACATGCTGCGTGAGGGCCAAATTGTTGGGGGGATTTCGAGCATGCGAAGTGCTTCATCGTAGGCCCTTGAGGCGGCACACGTAGGGTTGGATCTCGACGCTCTTGCTTGCCTAGGTGGACTCGTTGGGCAGCATGATCGATGACATTATCGTCGGCTGTTAGCAACGAGCGAGCCACACGGCCAGCCTGGGCACCCCTACTGCCAAGGCCTCGTCAAGGGGAAAAACGTAGGCAACGAAGCGAGAATAATCGTGGGATAATGAGCTGGGATGTGGCTAGACATGCTCGATGGTGTGGGCGGCGAAGCTAACGATGATGCATGCTACGCGAAGGCCAAATCGTTGGGGGGATTTGGAGCATGAGGAGTGCTTCTTCGCAGGCCCTTGAGGCGGCAGACGTGGGGTTGGATCTCGACGCTCAGGCTTGCCTAGGCAGACTCATTGCGCAGTGCGATCGAAGATACAATCGTCGGTCGTTAGCAACGAGCGAGCCATACGGCCAGCCTAGGCACCCCTGCTGCTAAGGCCTCATCGGTGGGATAAACGTGGGCAACAAAGCGAGGATAATCGGAAGATAATGAGCTGGGATGTGGCTAGACAAGCTCGATGTTGTGGGGGGAGAAGACATCCATGATACATGCTACGTGAGGGCAAAATTGTTAGGGGGATTTCGAGCATGCGGAGTGCTTCATCGTAGGACCTCGAGGCGGCAGACGTGGGGTTGGATCTCGACGCTCATGCTTGCATAGGTGGACTCGTTGGGCAGCGTGATCGACGACACTATCGTTGGCTGTTAGCAACGAGCGAGCCACACGGTTAGCCTGGGCACCCCTGCTACCAAGGCCTCATCGGTGGGAAAAATGTGGGCAACGAAGCGAGAATAATCGTGGGATAATGAGTTGGGATGTGGCTAGACAAGCTCATTGGTGTAGGGGGCGAAGCTAACGATGACGCATGCTACGTGAAGGCTAAATTATTGGGGGGATTTCGAGCATGCAAAATGCTTCAACGCAGGCCCTCGAGGCTTCAGACATGGGGTTCGATCTCGACGCTCAGGATTGCCTAGGCGGACTCGTTGCGCAACGCGATGGACAACACGATCGTCGGCCATTACCATCGAGCGAGCCACACGGCCAGCCTGGGCACCCCCGCTGCCATGGCCTCATCAGTGGAAAAAACTTGGGCAATGAAGTGAGAATAAGCGTAGGATAATGAGCTGGGATGTGGCTAGACAAGCTCGATGTTGTTGGCGGCGAAAGTAAACGATGATGCATGCTACGTGAAGGCCAAATTATTGGGGGAATTTTCAGCATGCGTAGTGCTTCATCGTAGGCCCTCGAGGCGGCAGACGTGGGGTTGGATCTAGACGCTTAAGCTTGCCTAGGCGGACTCGTTGCGCAGCGCGATCGAAGACACGATCGTCGGGCGTTAGCAATGAGCGAGCCACACGGCCAGCCTGGGCACCCCGGTTGCCAAGGCCTCATCGGTGAGAAAAACATGGGCAACGAAGCAAGAATAATCGTGGGATAATGAGTTGGGACGTGGCTACACAAGCTCGATGTTGTGGGGGTGAAGCAAACCATGATACATGCTGCGTGAGGGCCAAATTGTTGGGGGGATTTCGAGCATGCGAAGTGCTTCATCGTTGGCCCTCGAGGCGGCACACGTGGGGTTGGATCTCGACGCTCATGCTTGCCTAGGTGGACTCGTTGGGCAGCACGATCGACGACACTATCGTCGGCTATTAGCAACGAGCGAGCCACACGGCCAGCCTTGGCACCCCTACTGCAAAGGCCTCGTCAAGGGAAAAAACGTAGGCAACGAAGCAAGAATAATCGTGGGATAATGAGCTGGGATGTGGCTAGACATGCTCGATGGTGTGGGCGGCGAAGCTAACGATGATGCATGCTACGCGAAGGCCAAATCGTTGGGGGGATTTGGAGTATGAGGAGTGCTTCTTCGCAGGACCTTGAGGTGGCAGACGTGGGGTTGGATCTCGACGCTCAGGCTTGCCTAGGCAGACTCGTTGCGCAGTGCGATTGAAGACACGATCGTCAGCCGTTAGCAACGAGCGAGCCACACGGCCAGCCTGGGCACCCCTGCTGCCAAGGCCTCATCGGTGGGAAAAAGATGGAAAACAAAGCGAGAATAATCGTAAGATAATGAGCTGGGATGTGGCTAGACAAGCTCGATGTTGTCGACGGCGAAGACATCCATGATACATGCTACGTGAGGGCCAAATTGTTGGGGGGATATCGAGCATGCGGAGTGCTTCATCATAGGACCTCGACGCAGCAGACGTGGGGTTGGATCTCGACGCTCATGCTTGCCTAGGTGGGCTCGTTGGGCAGCGTGATCGACGACACTATCATCGGCTGTTAGCAACGAGCGAGCCACACGGTTAGCCTGGGCACCCCTGCTACCAAGGCCTCATCGGTGGGAAAAATGTGGGCAACGAAGCGAGAATGATCGTGGGATAATGAGTTGGGATGTGGCTAGAAAAGCTCATTGGTGTAGGGGGCGAAGCTAACGATGACGCATGCTACGTGAAGGCCAAATTATTGGGGGGATTTTGAGCATGCGAAATGGTTCAACGCTGGCCCTCGAGGCCTCAGACGTGGGGTTCGATCTCGACGCTCAAGATTGCCTAGGCGGACTTGTTGCGCAACGCGATGGACAACACGATCGTCGGCCATTACCATCGAGCGAGCCACACGGCCAGCCTGGGCACCCCCGCTGCCATGGCCTCATCAGTGGAAAAAACTTGGGCAATGAAGTGAGAATAAGCGTAGGATAATGAGCTGGGATGTGGCTAGACAAGCTCGATGTTGTGGGCAGCGAAAGTAAACGATGATGCATGCTACGTGAAGGCCAAATTATTGGGGGAATTTTCGGCATGCGTAGTGCTTCATCGTAGGCCCTCGAGGCAGCAGACGTGGGGTTGGATCTAGACACTTCAGCTTGCCTAGGCGGACTCATTGCGCAGCGTGATCGAAGACACAATCGTCGGGCGTTAGCAACGGGCGAGCCACACGGCCAGCCTGGGCACCCCGGTTGCCAAGGCCTCATCGGTGGGAAAAACATGGGCAACGAAGCAAGAATAATCGTGGGATAATGAGTTGGGACGTGGCTACACAAGCTCGATGTTGTGGGCGCCGAAGCAAACCATGATACATGCTGCGTGAGGTCCAAATTGTTGGGGGATTTCGAGCATGCGAAGTGCTTCATCGTTGGCCCTCGAGGCGGCACACGTGGGGTTGGATCTCGACGCTCATGCTTGCCTAGGTGGACTCGTTGGGCAGCACGATCGACGACACTATCGTCGGCTGTTAGCAACGAGCGAGCCACACGGCCAGCCTGGGCACCCCTACTGCCAAGGCCTTGTCAAGGGGAAAAACGTGGGCAACGAAGCGAGAATAATCGTGGGATAATGAGCTGGGATGTGGCTAGACATGCTCGATGGTGTGGGTGGTGAAGCTAACGATGATGCATGCTACGCGAAGGCCAAATCGTTGGGGGGATTTAGAGCATGAGGAGTGCTTCTTCGCAGGCCCTTGAGGCGGCAGACGTGGGGTTGGATCTCGACGCTCAGGCTTGCCTAGGCAGACTCGTTGCGCAGTGCGATTGAAGACACGATCGTCGGCCGTTAGCAACGAGCGAGCCACACGGCCAGCTTGGGCACCCCTGCTGCCAAGGCCTCATCGATGGGATAAACGTGGGCAACAAAGCGAGAATAATCGTAAGATAATGAGCTAGGATGTGGCTAGACAAGCTCGATGTTGTCGACGACGAAGACATCCATGATACATGCCACGTGAGGGCCAAATTGTTGGGGGGATTTCGAGCATGCGGAGTGCTTCATCGTAGGACCTCGACGCGGCAGACGTGGAGTTGGATCTCGACGCTCATGCTTGCCTAGGTGGACTCGTTGGGCAGCGTGATCGACGACACTATCGTCGGCTGTTAGCAACGAGCGAGCCACACGGTTCGCCTGGGCACCCCTGCTACCAAGGCCTCATCGGTGGGAAAAATGTGGGCAACGAAGCGAGAATAATCGTGGGATAATGAGTTGGGATGTGGCTACACAAGCTCATTGGTGTAGGGGGCGAAGCTAACGATGACGCATGCTACGTGAAGGCCAAATTATTGGGGGGATTTCGAGCATGCGAAATGGTTCAACGCTGGCCCTCGAGGCCTCAGACGTGGGGTTCGATCTCGACGCTCAGGATTGCCTAGGCGGACTCGTTGCGCAACGCGATGGACAACACGATCGTCGGCCATTGCCATCGAGCGAGCCACACGGCCAGCCTGGGCACCCCCGCTGCCATGGCCTCATCAGTAGAAAAAACTTGGGCAATGACGTGAGAATAAGCGTAGGATAATGAGCTGGGATGTGGCTAGACAAGCTCGATGTTGTGGGCGGCGAAAGTAAACGATGATGCATGCTACGTGAAGGCCAAATTATTGGGGGAATTTTCAGCATGCGTAGTGCTTCATCGTAGGCCCTCGAGGCGGCAGACGTGGGGTTGGATCTAGACGCTTCAGCTTCCCTAGGCGGACTCGTTGCGCAGCGCGATCGAAGACACGATCGTCGGGCGTTAGCAACGAGCAAGCCACACGGCCAGCCTGGGCACCCCGGTTGCCAAGGCATCATCGATGGGAAAAACATGGGCAACGAAGCAAGAATAATCGTGGGATAATGAGTTGGGACGTGGCTACACAAGCTCGATGTTGTGGGCGGCGAAGCAAACCATGATACATGCTGCGTGAGGGCCAAATTGTTAGGGGGATTTCGAGCATGCGAAGCGCTTCATCATAGGCCCCCGAGGAGGCACACGTGGGGTTGGATCTCCACGCTCATGCTTGCCTAGGTGGACTCGTTGGGCAGCACGATCGACGACACTATCGTCGGCTGTTAGCAACGAGCGAGCCACACGGCCAGCCTTGGCACCCCTACTGCCAAGGCCTCGTCAAGGGGAAAAACGTAGGCAACGAAGCGAGAATAATCGTGGGATAAAGAGCTGGGATGTGGCTAGACATGCTCGATGGTATGGGCGGCGAAGCTAATGATGATGCATGCTACGCGAAGGCCAAATCGTTGGGGGGATTTGGAGCATGAGGAGTGCTTCTTCGCAGGCCCTTGAGGTGGCAGACGTGGGGTTGGATCTCGACGCTCAGGCTTGCCTAGGCAGACTCATTGCGCAGTGCGATCGAAGATACGATCGTCGGTCGTTAGCAACGAGCGAGCCATACGGCCAGCCTGGGCACCCCTGCTGCCAAGGCCTCATCGGTGGGATAAATGTGGGCAACAAAGCGAGAATAATCGTAAGATAATGAGCTGGGATGTGGCTAGACAAGCTCGATGTAGTGGGGGGAGAAGACATCCATGATACATGCTACGTGAGGGCAAAATTGTTGGGGGGATTTCGAGCATGTGGAGTGCTTCATCGTAGGACCTCGAGGCGGCAGACGTGGGGTTGGATCTCGACGCTCATGCTTGCCTAGGTGGACTTGTTGGGCAGCGTGATCGACGACACTATCGTCGGCTGTTAGCAACGAGCGAGCCACACGGTTAGCCTGGGCACCCTTGCTACCAAGGCCTCATCGGTGGGAAAAATGTGGGCAACGAAGCGAGAATAATCGTGGGATAATGAGTTGGGATGTGGCTAGACAAGCTCATTGGTGTAGGGGGCGAAGCTAACGATGATGCATGCTACGTGAAGGCCAAATCATTGGGGGGATTTCGAGCATGCGAAATGCTTCAATGCAGGCCCTCGAGGCCTCAGTACTGGGGGTTTTCGATCTCGCCGCTCAGGATTGGCCTAGGCGGACTCCCCCCCCCGTTGGGGGGGGGGGGCGCAACGCGATTGGACTAACACGATCGTCGCCTTACCATCGAGCGACCACACTGCCAGCCTGGGCACCCCCGCTGCATGGCGCTCATCAGTAGAAAAAACTTGGGGGGCAATGAGTGAGTATATCGTAGGATAATGAGTGGATGTGGCTATACAAGCTCGTGTTGTGGGCGGCGCAAGTAAACGATGATGCATGCTACGTGAAGCCAAATATTGGGGGAATTTTCAGCATGGTGCGTAGTGCTTCATCGTAGGAGGCCCTCGAGGCGCAGACGTGGGGTTTGGATCTAGACGCCTAAGCTGCCTAGGACGAACTCGTTGCGGCAAGCGCGATCGAAGACAACGATCCGTCGGGCGTAGTCACGAGCAAGCCACACCCGGCCAGCCTGGGCACCCCGGTTGCCAAGGCCTCATCAATGGGAAAAACATGGGCAACGAAGCAAGAATAATCGTGGGATAATTAGTTGGGACGTGGCTACACAAGCTCGATGTTGTGGGCGGCGAAGCAAACCATGATACATGCTGCGTGAGGGCCAAATTGCTGGGGGGATTTCGAGCATGCGAAGCACTTCATCGTAGGCCTTCGAGGAGGCACACGTGGGGTTGGATCTCGACGCTCATGCTTGCCTAGGTGGACTCGTTGGGCAGCACGATCGACGACACTATCGTCGGCTGTTAGCAACGAGCGAGCCACACGGCCAGCCTGGGCACCCCTACGGCCAAGGCCTCGTCAAGGGGAAAAACGTGGGCAACGAAGCGAGAATAATCGTGGGATAATGAGCTGGGATGTGGCTAGACATGCTCGATGGTGTGGGCGGCGAAGCTAACGATGATGCATGCTACGCGAAGGCCAAATCGTTAGGGGGGATTTAGAGCATGAGGAGTGCTTCTTCGCAGGCCCTTGAGGCGGCAGGCGTGGGGTTGGATCTCGACGCTCAGGCTTGCCTAGGCAGACTCATTGCGCAGTGCGATTGAAGACACGATCGTCGGCCGTTAGCAACGAGCGAGCCACACGGCCAGCCTGGTCACCCCTGCCGCCAAGGCCTCATCGGTGGGATAAACGTGGGCAACAAAGCGAGAATAATCGTAAGATAATGAGCTGGGATGTGGCTAGACAAGCTCGATGTTGTCGACGGGGAAGACATCCATGATACATGCTACGTGAGGGCAAAATTGTTGGGGGGATTTCGAGCATGCGGAGTGCTTCATCATAGGACCTCGAGGCGGCAGACGTGGGGTTGGATCTCGACGCTCATGCTTGCCTAGGTGGACTCGTTGGGCAGCGTGATCGACGACACTATCGTCGGCTGTTAGCAACAAGCGAGCCACACTGTTAGCATGGGCACCCCTGCTACCAAGGCCTCATCGGTGGGAAAAATGTGGGCAATGAAGCGAGAATAATCGTGGGATAATGAGTTGGGATGTGGCTAGACAAGATCAATGGTGTAGGGGGCGAAGCTAACGATGATGCATGCTACGTGAAAGGCCAAATTATTTGGGGGATTTCGAGCATGCGAAATGCTTCAACGCAGGCCCTCGAGGCTTCAGATATGGGGTTGGATCTCGACGCTCAGGATTGCCTAGGCGGACTCGTTGTGCAGCGCGATGGACAACACGATTGTCGGCCATTACCATCGAGCGAGCCACACGGCCAGCCTGGGCACCCCTACTGCCAAGGCCTCATCGGTGGGAAAAATGTAGGCAACAAAGCGAGAATAATCGTGGGATATTAAGTTGGGATGTGGCTAGACAATCTCGATGTTGTGGGCGGCGAAAGTAAACGATGATACTGCTACTGAAGGCCAAATTATGGGGAATTTTCAGCATGCGTTAGTGCTCATCGTAGCCCCTCGAGGCGGCAGATGTGGGGTTGGATCTAGACGCTTAAGCTTGCCTAGGCGGACTCGTTGCGCAGCGCGATCGAAGAAATGATCGCTGGGCGTTAGCAACGAGCGAGCCACATGGCCAGCCTGGGCACCCCGGTTGCCAAGGCCTCATCGGTGGGAAAAACATGGGCAACGAAGCAAGAATAATCGTGGGATAATGAGTTGGGACGTGGCTACATAAGCTCGATGTTGTGGGCGGCGAAGCAAACCATGATACATGCTGCGTGAGGGCCAAATTGTTGGGGGGATTTTGAGCATGCGAAGTGCTTCATCGTAGGCCCTCGAGGCGGCACACGTGGGGTTGGATCTCGATGCTCATGCTTGCCTAGGTGGACTCGTTGGGCAGCACGATCGACGACACTATCGTCGGCTGTTAGCAACGAGCGAGCCACACGGCTAGCCTGGGCACCCCTACTGCCAAGGCCTCGTCAAGGGGAAAAACGTGGGCAACGAAGCGAGAATAATCGTGGGATAATGAGCTGGGATGTGGCTAGACATGCTCGATGGTGTGGGCGGCGAAGCTAACGATGATGCATGCTATGCGAAGGCCAAATCGTTGGGGGGATTTGGAGCATGAGGAGTGCTTCTTCGTAGGCCCTTGAGGTGGCAGACGTGGGGTTGGATCTCGACGCTCAGGCTTGCCTAGGTAGACTCATTGTGCAGTGCGATCGAAGATACGATCGTCGGTCGTTAGCAACGAGCGAGCCATACGGCCAGCCTGGGCACCCCTGCTGCCAAGGCCTCATCGGTGGGATAAACGTGGGCAACAAAGCGAGAATAATCGTAAGATAATGAGCTGGGATGTGGCTAGACAAGCTCGATGTAGTGGGGGGAGAAGACATCAATGATACATGCTACGTGAGGGCAAAATTGTTGGGGGGATTTCGAGCATGCGGAGTGCTTCATTGTAGGACCTCGAGGCGACAGACGTGGGGTTGGATCTCGACGCTCATGCTTGCCTAGGTGGACTCGTTGGGCAGCGTGATCGACGACACTATCGTCGGCTGTTAGCAACGAGCGAGCCACACGGTTAGCCTGGGCACCCCTGCTACCAAGGCTTCATCGGTGGGAAAAATGTGGGCAACGAAGCGAGAATAATCGTGGGATAATGAGTTGGGATGTGGCTAGACAAGCTCATTGGTGTAGGGGGCGAAGCTAACGATGACGCATGCTACGTGAAGGCCAAATTATTGGGGGGATTTCGAGCATGCGAAATGGTTCAACGCTGGCCCTCGAGGCCTCAGACGTGGGGTTCGATCTCGACGCTCAGGATTGCCTAGGCGGACTTGTTACGCAACGCGATGGACAACACGATCGTCGACCATTACCATCGAGCGAGCCACACGGCCAGCCTGGGCACCCCCGCTGCCATGGCCTCATCAGTGGAAAAAACTTGGGCAATGAAGTGAGAATAAGCGTAGGATAATGAGCTGGGATGTGGCTAGACAAGCTCGATGTTGTGGGCGACGAAAGTAAACGATGATGCATGCTACGTGAAGGCCAAATTATTGGGGGAATTTTCAGCATGCGTAGTGCTTCATCGTAGGCCCTCGAGGCGGCAGACGTGGGGTTGGATCTAGACGCTTAAGCTTGCCTAGGCGGACTCGTTGCGCAGCGCGATCGAAGACACGATCGTCGGGCGTTAGCAACGAGCGAGCCACACGGCCAGCCTGGGCACCCCGGTTGCCAAGGCCTCATTGGTGGGAAAAACATGGGCAACGAAGCAAGAATAATCGTGGGATAATGAGTTGGGACGTGGCTACACAAGCTCGATGTTGTGGGCGCCGAAGCAAACCATGATACATGCTGCGTGAGGTCCAAATTGTTGGGGGATTTCGAGCATGCGAAGTGCTTCATCGTTGGCCCTCGAGGCGGCACACGTGGGGTTGGATCTCGACGCTCATGCTTGCCTAGGTGGACTCGTTGGGCAGCACGATCGACGACACTATCGTCGGCTGTTAGCAACGAGCGAGCCACACGGCCAGCCTTGGCACCCCTACTGCCAAGGCCTCGTCAAGGGGAAAAACGTGGGCAACGAAGCGAGAATAATCATGGGATAATGAGTTGGGATGTGGCTAGACATGCTCGATGGTGTGGGCGGCGAAGCTAACGATGATGCATACTACGCGAAGGCCAAATCGTTGGGGGGATTTAGAGCATGAGGAGTGCTTCTTCGCAGGCCCTTGAGGCGGCAGACGTGGGGTTGGATCTCGACGCTCAGGCTTGCCTAGGCAGACTCGTTGCGCAGTGCGATTTAAGACACGATCGTCGGCCGTTAGCAACGACCGAGCCACACGGCCAGCCTAGGCACCCCTGCTGCCAAGGCCTCATCGGTGGGATAAACGTGGGCAACAAAGCGAGAATAATCGTAAGATAATGAGCTGGGATGTGGCTAGACAAGCTCGATGTTGTCGACGGCGAAGACATCCATGATACATGCTACGTGAGGGCCAAATTGTTGGGGGGATATCGAGCATGCGGAGTTCTTCATCATAGGACCTCGAGGCGGCATACGTGGGGTTGGATCTCGACGCTCATGCTTGCCTAGGTGGACTCGTTGGGCAGCGTGATCGACGACACTATCGTCGGCTGTTAGCAACGAGCGAGCCACACGGTTAGCCTGGGCACCCCTGCTACCAAGGCCTCATCGGTGGGAAAAATGTGGGCAACGAAGCGAGAATAATCGTGGGATAATGAGTTGGGATGTGGCTAGACAAGCTCATTGGTGTAGGGGGCGAAGCTAACGATGATGCATGCTACGTGAAGGCCAAATTATTGGGGGGATTTCGAGCATGCGAAATGCTTCAACGCAGGCCCTCGAGGCTTCAGACGTGGGGTTCGATCTCGACGCTCAGGATTGCCTAGGCGGACTCGTTGCGCAACGCGATGGACAACACGATCGTCGGCCATTACCATCGAGCGAGCCACACGGCCAGCCTGGGCACCCCCGCTGCCATGGCCTCATCAGTAGAAAAAAAACTTGGGCAATGAAGTGAGAATAAGCGTAGGATAATGAGCTGGGATGTGGCTAGACAAGCTCGATGTTGTGGGCGGCGAAAGTAAACGATGATGCATGCTACGTGAAGGCCAAATTATTGGGGGAATTTTCAGCATGCGTAGTGCTTCATCGTAGGCCCTCGAGGCGGCAGACGTGGGGTTGGATCTAGACGCTTAAGCTTGCCTAGGCGGACTCGTTGCGCAGCGCGATCGAAGACACGATCGTCGGGCGTTAGCAACGAGCAAGCCACACGGCCAGCCTGGGCACCCCGGTTGCCAAGGCATCATCGATGGGAAAAACATGGGCAACGAAGCAAGAATAATCGTGGGATAATGAGTTGGGACGTGGCTACACAAGCTCGATGTTGTGGGCGGCGAAGCAAACCATGATACATGCTGCGTGAGGGCCAAATTGTTGGGGGGATTTTGAGAATGCGAAGTGCTTCATCGTAGGCCCTCGAGGCGCCACACGTGGGGTTGGATCTCGATGCTCATGCTTGCCTAGGTGGACTCGTTGGGCAGCACGATCGACGACACTATCGTCGGCTGTTAGCAACGAACGAGCCACACGGCCAGCCTGAGCACCCCTACTGCCAAGGCCTCGTCAAGGGGAAAAACGTGGGCAACGAAGCGAGAATAATCGTGGGATAATGAGCTGGGATGTGGCTAGACATGCTCGATGGTGTGGGCGGCGAAGCTAACGATGATGCATGCTACGCGAAGGCCAAATCGTTGGGGGGATTTGGAGCATGAGGAGTGCTTCTTCGCAGGCCCTTGAGGTGGCAGACGTGGGGTTGGATCTCGACGCTCAGGCTTGCCTAGGCAGACTCATTGCGCAGTGCGATCGAAGATACGATCGTCGGTCGTTAGATACGAGCGAGCCATACGGCCAGCCTAGGCACCCCTGCTGCCAAGGCCTCATCGGTGGGATAAACGTGGGCAACAAAGCGAGAATAATCGTAAGATAATGAGCTGGGATGTGGCTAGACAAGCTCGATGTAGTGGGGGGAGAAGACATCCATGATGCATGCTACGTGAGGGCAAAATTGTTGGGGGGATTTCGAGCATGCGGAGTGCTTCATCGTAGGACCTCGAGCCGGCAGACGTGGGGTTGGATCTCGACGCTCATGCTTGCCTAGGTGGACTCGTTGGGCAGCGTGATCGACGACACTATCATCGGCTGTTAGCAACGAGCGAGCCACACGGTTAACCTGGGCACCCTTGCTACCAAGGCCTCATCGGTGGGAAAAATGTGGGCAACGAAGCGAGAATAATCGTGGGATAATGAGTTGGGATGTGGCTAGACAAGCTCATTGGTGTAGGGGGCGAAGCTAACGATGATGCATGCTACGTGAAGGCCAAATTATTGGGGGGATTTCGAGCATGCGAAATGCTTCAATGCAGGCCCTCGAGGCTTCAGACATGGGGTTGGATCTCGACGCTCAGGATTGCCTAGGCGGACTCGTTGCGCAACGCGATGGACAACACGATCGTCGGCCATTACCTTCGAGCGAGCCACACGGCCAGCCTGGGCACCCCCGCTGCCATGGCCTCATCAGTGGAAAAAACTTGGGCAATGAAGTGAGAATAAGCGTAGGATAATGAGCTGGGATGTGGCTAGACAAGCTCGATGTTGTGGGCGGCGAAGGTAAATGATGATGCATGCTACGTGAAGGCCAAATTATTGGGGGAATTTTCAGCATGCGTACTGCTTCATCGTAGGCCCTCGAGGCGGCAGACGTGGGGTTGGATCTAGACGCTTAAGCTTGCCTAGGCGGACTCGTTGCGCAGCGCGATCGAAGAAACGATTGTCGGGCGTTAGCAACGAGCGAGCTACACGGCCGGCCTGGGCACCCCGGTCGCCAAGGCCTCATCGGTGGGAAAAACATGGGCAACGAAGCAAGAATAATCGTGGGATAATGAGTTGGGATGTGGCTACACAAGCTCGATGTTGTGGGCAGCGAAGCAAACCATGATACATGCTGCGTGAGGGCCAAATTGTTGGGGGGATTTCGAGCATGCGAAGTGCTTCATTGTAGGCCCTCGAGGCGGCACACGTGTGGTTGGATCTCAACGCTCATGCTTGCCTAGGTGGACTCGTTGGGCAGCACGATCGACGACACTATCGTCGGCTGTTAGCAACGAGCGAGCCACACGGCCAGCCTGAGCACCCCTACTGCCAAGGCCTCATCGGTGGGAAAAATGTGGGCAACGAAGCTAGAATAATAGTGGGATAATGAGTTGGGATGTCGCTAGACAAGCTCATTGGTGTAGGGGGCGAAGCTAACGATGATGCATGCTATGTGAAGGCCAAATTATTGGGGGGATTTCGAGCATGCGAAATGCTTCAACGCAGGCCCTCGAGGCTTCAGACGTGGGGTTGGATCTCGACGCTCCGGATTGCCTAGGCGGACTCGTTGCGCAACGCGATGGACAACACGATCGTTGGCAATTATCATCGAGCGAGCCACACGGCCAGCCTGGGCACCCCCGCTGCCATGGCCTCATCAGTGGAAAAAACTTGGGCAATGAAGTGAGAATAAGCGTAGGATAATGAGCTGGGATGTGGCTAGACAAGCTCGATGTTGTGGGCGGCGAAATTAAACGATGATGCATGCTACGTGAAGGCCAAATTATTGGGGGAATTTTCAGCATGCGTAGTGCTTCATCGTAGGCCCTCGAGGCGGCAGACGTGGGGTTGGATCTAGACGCTTAAGCTTGCCTAGGTGGACTCGTTGCACAGCGCGATCGAAGACACGATCGTCGGGCGTTAGCAACGAGCGAGCCACACGGCCAGCCTGGGCACCCCGGTTGCCAAGGCCTCATTGGTGGGAAAAACATGGGCAACGAAGCAAGAATAATCGTGGGATAATGAGTTGGGACGTGGCTAGACAAGCTCAATGGTGTAGGGGGCGAAGCTAACGATGATGCATGCTACGTGAAGGCCAAATTATTAGGGGGATTTCGAGCATGCGAAGTGCTTCATCACATGCCCTCGACGTGGCTGATGTGGGGTTGGATCTCGATGCTCAGGATTGCCGAGGCGGACTCGTTGCACAGCGCGATCGGCGACACGATCTTCAGCCGTTAGCAACGAATGAGCCACACGGCCAGCCTGGGCACCCCTGCTGCCAAGGCCTCATCGATGGGAAAAATGTGGGCAACGAAGCGAGTGTAATCGGGGGATAATGAGCTGGGATGTGGCTAGACAAGCTCAATGTTGTGGGCGGCGAAGCAAACCATGATACATGCTACGTGAGGGCCAAATTGTTGGGGGGATTTCCAGCATGCGGAGTGCTTCATCGCAAGCCCTCGAGGCGGCAGACGAGGGGTTGGATCTCGCGCTCAGGCCTGCCTAAGCGGACTCGTTGCGCAGCGCGATCGACGACACGATCTTCAGCTGTTAGGAACGAGCGAGCCGCACGGCCAGCCTGGGCACCCCGGTCGCCAAGGCCTCATCGGTGGGAAAAACATGGGCAACGAAGCAAGAATAATCGTGGGATAATGAGTTGGGATGTGGCTAGACAAGCTCAGTGGTGCAGGGGCGAAGCTAACGATGATGCATGCTGCCTGAAGGCAAAATTATTGGGTGGATTTCGAGCATGCGAAGTGCTTCATCGTAGGCCCTCGAGGCGGCAGATGTGGGGTTGGATCTCGAAGCTCAGGCTTGCCTAGGCGGACTCGTTGCGCAGCACGATCGACGACACGATCTTCAGCCGTTAGAAACGAGCGAGCCACACGGCCAGCCTGGGCACCCCTGCTGCCAAGGCCTCATCGGTGGGAAAAATGTGGGCAACAAAGCGAGAATAATTGTAAGATAATGAGCCGGGATGTGGCTAGACAAGGTCGATGTTGTGGGCGGCGAAGAAAACCATGATACATGCTATGTGAGGGCCAAATTGTTGGGGGGATTTCGAGCATGTGGAGTGCTTCATCGCAGGCCCTCGAGGCGGCAGACGTGGGGTTGGATCTCGACGCTCATGCTTGCCTAGGTGGACTCGTTGGGCAGCGTGATCGACGACACTACCGTCGGCTGTTAGCAATGAGCGAGCCACACGGTTAGCTTGGGCACCCCTGCTACCAAGGCCTCATCGGTGGGAAAAACGTGGAAAACGAAGTGAGAATAATCATGGGATATTGAGCTGGGATGTGGATAGACAAGCTCGATGGTGTATGCGGCGAAGCTAACGATGATGCATGCTACATGAAGGGTAAATTATTGGGTGGATTTTGAGCATGCGAAATGCTTCAACGCAGGCCCTCGAGGCTTCAGACGTGGGGTTGGATCTCGACGCTCAGGATTGCCTAGGCGGACTCGTTGTGCAGCACGATCGACAACACGATCATCGACCATTACCATCGAGCGAGCCACACGGCCAGCCTGGGCACCCCCGCTGCCAAGGCCTCATCAATGGGAAAAACTTTGGCAATGAAGCTAGAATAAGCATAGGATAATAAGCTGGGATGTGGCTAGACAAGCTCGATGTTGTGGGCGGCAAAAGTAAACGATGATGCATGCTACGTGAAGGCCAAATTATTGGGGGGATTTTCAGCATGCGAAGTGCTTCATCGTAGGCTCTCGAGGCGGCAGACGTGGGGTTGGATCTAGACGCTCAGGCTTACCTAGGTAGACTCGTTGTGTAGCGTGATCGACGACTTGATCATCGGCCATTAGCAACGAGCGAGCCACACGGCCAGCATGGGCACCCCTGCTGCCAAGGCCTCATCGGTGGGAAAAACATGGGCAACGAAGTGAGAATAATTGTCGGATAATGAGCTGGCATGTGGCTAGACAAGCTCGATGTTGTGGGCGGCGAAGCAAACCATGATTCATGCTATGTGTGGGCCAAATTGTTGGGGATTTTGAGCATGCAGAGTGCTTCATCGCAGGCCCTCGAGGCGGCAGACGTGTGGTTGGATCTCGATGCTCAGGCTTGCCTAGGTGGACTCGTTGGGCAGCGTGGTCGACGACTGTATCGTCGACTGTTAGCAACGAGCGAGCCACACGGTAAGCCTGGGCACCCCTACTGCCAAGGCCTCATCGGTGGGAAAAACGTAGGCAACGAAGCGAGAATAATCGTGGGATAATGAGCTCGGATGTGGCTAGACAAGCTCGATGGTGTGGGCGACGAAGCTAACGATGATGCATGCTACGTGAGGGCCAATTCATTGGGGGGATTTCGAGTATGCGGAGTGCTTCGTCGTAGGCCCTCGAGGCAGCAGACGTTGGGTTGGATCTTGACGCTCAGGCTTGGCTAGGCGGACTCGTTGCGCAGTGCGATCGACGACACGATCGTCGGCCGTTAGAACCGAGCGAGCCACACGGCCAGGCTGGGCACCCCTACTGCCAAGGCCTCATCGATGGGAAAAATGTGGGAAACGAAGCGAGAATAATCATGGGATAATGAGCTGGGATGTGGCTACTGAAGCTCGATGGTGTTGGGGATGAAAGTAAACGATGATGCATGCTACGTGAAGGCCAATTTATTGGGGAGATTTCAAGCATGCGAAGTACTTCATCGTAGGCCCTCGAGGCGACAGACATGGGGTTGGATCTCGACTCTCAGGTTTGCCTAGGCGGACTCATTGCGCAGCGCGATCGACGACACAATCGTCGACAGTTAGTAACGAGCGAGCCACACGGCCGACCTGGGCACCCCTGCTGCCAAGGCCTCATCGGTGGGAAAAACGTGGGCAACGAAGCGAGAATAGTCGTGGGATAAAGAGCTGGGATGTGGCTAGACAAGCCTGATGGTGTGGGCGGCGAATGTAAACGATGATGCATGCTACGTGAAGGCCAAATTATTGGGGGGATTTTCAGCATGCGAAGTGCTTCATCGTAGGCCCTCGAGGCGACAGACGTGGGGTTGGATCTAGACACTTAGGCTTGCCTAGGCGAACTCGTTGCGTAGCGCGATCGACGACGCGATCGTCGGCCGTTAACAACGAGCGAGCCACATGGCCAGCCCGGGCACCCCTGTTGCCAAGGCCTCATCGGTGGGAAAAACATGGGCAACAAATCGAGAATAATCGTGGGATAATGAGCTGGGATGTGGCTAGACAAGCTCGATGGTGTGGGCGACGAAGCTAACGATGATGCATGCTACGTGAGGGCCAAATCGTTGGGGAGATTTCGAGCATGCAGAGTGCTTTGTCAAGCCCCTCGAGGCAGCAGACGTTGGGTTGGATCTCGACGCTTAGGCTTGCCTTGGCGAACTAGTTGTGCAGCACGATCGACGACACGATCATTGGCCGTTAGCAACGAGCGAGCCACACGGCAAGCCTGGGCACCCCTACTGCCAAGGCCTCATCGATGGGAAAAACGTCGGCAATGAAACGAGAATAATCGTGGGATAATGAGTTGGGATGTGGCTAGATAAGCCCTCTGTTATGGGCGGGGAAGCAATCCATGATTCATGCTACGCGAGGGCCAAGTTGTTAGGGGGATTTCGAGCATGCAAAGTGCTTCATCACAGGCCCTCGAGGCGACAGATGTGGGGTTGGATCTCGACACTCAGGCTTGCATAGGCAGACTCGTTGCGTGGCGTGATTGACGACACGATCGTCGGCCATTAGCAATAAGCGAGCCACACGGCCAGCCTGGGCACCCTTGCTGCCAAGGCCTCATCGGTGGGAAAACCATGGGCAATGAAGTGAGAATAATCGTAGGATAATGAGCTGGGAAGTGGGTAGACAAGCTCGATGTTGTGGGTGGCGAAGCAAACCAGGATTCATGCTACATGAAGGCCAAATTGTTGGGGGGATTTTGAGCATGCGGAGTGCTTCATCACAGGCCCTCGAGGCGACAGACGTGGGGTTGGATCTCGACACTCATGCTTGCCTAGGTGGACTCGTTGGGCAGCGTGATCGACGACACTATCGTCGGTTGTTAGCAACGGGCGAGCCACACGGCCAGCCTGGGCACCCCTTTTGCCAGGGCCCCATCAAGGGGAAAAACGTGGGCAACGAAGCGAGAATAATCGTGGGATAATGAGCTGGGATGAGGCTAGACATGCTCGATGGTGTGGGTGGCGAAGCTAACGATGATGCAAGCTACGCGAGGGCCAAATCGTTGGGGGGACTCTCAGCATGCGAAGTGCTTCATCGTAGGCCTTTGAGGTGATAGACGTGGGGTTGGATCTAGACGCTCAGGCTTGCCTAGGCGGACTCGTTGCGCAGCGTGATCGACGACACGATCGTCGGCCGTTAACAACGAGCGAGCCACATGGCCAGCCCGGGCACCCTTGTTACCAAGGCATCATCGGTGGGAAAAACATGGGCAACAAAGCAAGAATAATCGTGGGATAATGGGCTGGGATGTGGCTAGACAAGCTCGATGGTGTGGGCGGCGAAGCAATCCATGATTCATGCTACGTGAGGGCCAAATCGTTGGGGGGATTTCGAGCATGCGGAGTGCTTCGTCGTAGGCCCTCGAGGCAGCAGACGTTGGCTTGGATCTCTACGCTCAGGCTTGCCTTAGCGGAGTAGTTACGCAGCACGATCGACAACACGATCGTTGGCCGTTAGCAACGAGCGAGCCACACGGCCAGCCTGGGCACCCCTACTGCCAAGGCCTCATCGGTGGGAAAAACGTGGGCAACGAAGTGAGAATAATCATGGGATAATGAGCTGCGATGTGGCTAGACAAACCCGATGTTATGGGCGGCGAAGCAATCCATGATTCATGCTACGTGAGGGCCAAATTGTTGGGGGGATTTCGAGCATGCGGAGTGCTTCATCATAGGCCCTCGAGGCGACAGACGTGGGGTTGGATCTCGACGCTCAGGCTTGTCTAGGTGGACTCGTTGTGCAGCGTGATCGAGGACACTATCATCGACTGTTAGCAACGAGCGAGCCAGACGGCAAGCCTGGGCACCCCTACTGCCAAGGCCTCATCGATGGGAAAAACGTGGGCAACGAAGCGAGAATAATCGTGGGATAATGAGCTGCGATGTGGCTAGACAAGCCCGATGTTATGGGCGGCGAAGCAAACCATGATTCATGCTACGTGAGGGCCAAATTATTGAGGGGATTTCGAGCATGTGGAGTGCTTCATCATAGGCCCTCGAGGCGACAGACGTGGGGTTGGATCTCGATGCTCAGGCTTGCCTAGGTGGACTCGTTAGGCAGCGTGATCGACGACACTATCATCGACTGTTAGCAACGAGCGAGCCACACGGGCAGCCTGGGCACTCCTGCTGCCAAGGCCTCATTTGTGGGAAAAACGTCGGCAACAAAGCGAGAATAATCGGGGGATAATGAGCTGGGATGTGGCTAGATAAGCTCGATGTTGTAGGCGGCGAAGGAAACCATGATTCATGCTACGTGATGGGCCAAATTGTTTGGGGGATTTCGAGCATGTCGAGTGGTTCATCACTGGCCCTCGAGGCGACAGACGTGGGGTTGGATCTCGACACTCAGGCTTGCCTAGGCGGACTCATTGTGCACTGCGATCGACGACACGATTGTCTGTCGTTAGCAATGAGCGAGCCACACGGCCAGTCTAGGCACCCCTGCTGCCAAGGCCTCATCAGTGGGAAAAACATCGGCAACGAAGTGAGAATAATCGTGGGATAATGTGCTGGGATGTGGCTAGACAAGCTCGATGTTGTGGGCGGCAAAGCAAAACATGATTCATCCTACGTGAGGGCAAAATTGTTGGGGTGATTTCGAGCATGCGGAGAGCTTCATCACATGCCCTCGAGGCGACAAACGTGGGGTTGGATCTCGACGCTCAGGCTTGCCTAGGTGGACTCGTTGCGCAGCGCGATCGACGACAAGATCATCGACCGTTAGCAACGAGCGAGCCACACGGCCAGCCTGGGCACCCCTGCGGCCAAGGCCTCATCGGTGGGAAAAACATGGGCAACGAAGTGAGAATAATCATAGGATAATGAGCTGGGATGTGGCTAGACATGCTCGATGTTGTGGGCGGCAAAGAAAACCATGATTCATGCTACGTGAGGGCCAAATTGTTGGGGGGATTTCGAGCATGCGGAGTGCTTCATCATAGGCCCTCGAGGCGGTAGACGTGGGGTTGGATCTCTACGCTCAGGCTTGCCTAGGTGGACTCGTTGGGCAGCGTGATCGATGACACTATCGTCGACTGTTAGCAATGAGCGAGCCACATGGCAAGTACGATCTCGAGGCAGCAGACTTTAGGTTGGATCTCAACGCTCAGGCTTGCCTAGGCGAACTCGTTGCGCAGTACGATCGACGACACGATCGTCGACAGTTAGCAATGAGCGAGCCACACGGCTAGCCGGGGCACCCCTGCTGCCAAGGCCTCATCGGTGGGAAAAACATGGGCAATGAAGCGAGAATAATAGTGGGATAATGAGCTGGGATGTGGCTTGACAAGCTCGATGGTGTGGGGGGCGAAAGTAAACGATGATCCATGCTACGTGAAGGCCAAATCATTGGGGGATTTCGAGCATGTGAAGTGCTTTATCGTAGGCCCTCAAGGCGGCTGACGTGGGGTTGGATCTCGACGCTCAGGCTTGCCTAGGCGGACTCGTTGTGCAGTGCGATCGACGACACGATCGTCGGTCGTTAGCAATGAGCGAGCCACACGGCCAGTCTAGGCACCCCTGCTGCCAAGGCCTCATTGGTGGAAAAAACATGGGCAACGAAGCGAGAATAATAGTGGGATAATGAGCTGGGATGTGGCTAGACAAGCTCGATGTTGTAGGGGGCGAAAGTAAATGATGATGCATGCTACGTGAAGGCCAAATTATTAAGGGGATTTCGAGCAAGCGAAGTGCTTCATCGTAGGCCCTCGAGGCGGCAGACGTGGTGTTGGATCTCGACGCTCAGGCATGCCCAGGCGGACTAGTTGCGCAGCGCGATCAATGACAAGATCGTCGGCCGTTAGCAACGAGCGAGCCACACGGCCAGCCCGGGCACCCCTGCTCCCAAGGCCTTATCGGTGGAAAAAACATGGGGAACGAAGCGAGAATAAAAGTGGGATAATGAGCTGGGATGTGGCTAGACAAGCTCGATGGTGTTGGGGGCGAAAGTAAACGATGATGCATGCTACGTGACGGCCAAATCGTTGGGGGGATTTCGAGCATGCGGAGTGCTTCGTCGTAGGCCCTCGAGGTGGCAAACGTGGTGTTGGATCTCGACGCTCAGGCTTGCCCAGGCGGACTAGTTGCGCAGCGCGATCGATGACACGATCGTCGGCCGTTAGCAACGAGCGAGCCACACGGCCAGCCTGGGCACCCCAGCGGCCAAGGCCTCATCGATGGGAAAAACATGGGCAACGAAGTGGGAATAATCGCAGGATATTGAGCTGGGATGTGGCTAGACATGCAAGATGTTGTGGGCGGCGAAGAAAACCATGACTCATGCTACGTGAGGCCCAAATTGTTGCGGGGATTTCGATCATGTGGAGTGCTTCATCACAGGCCCTCAAGGCGGCAGACATGGTCTTGGATCTCGACGCTCAGGCTTGCCTAGGTGGACTCGTTGGGCAGCGTGATCGACGACACTATCGTCAACTGTTAGCAACGAGCGAGCCACACCGGCAGCCTGGGCACCCCTACGGCCAAGGCCTCATTGCTGGGAAAAACGTGGGCAACGAAGTGAGAATAATCGTAGGATATAGGTAGACAAGCTCGATGTTATGGGCGGCGAACCAAACCATGATTCATGCTACGTGAGGGCCAAATTGTTGGGGGGATTTCGAGCATGCGGAGTGCTTCATCGCAGGCCCTCGAGGCGGCAGACGTGGGGTTGGATCTCGACACTCAGGCCTGCCAAGGTGGACTCGTTGGGCAGCGTGATCGACGACACTATCGTCGACTGTCAGCAACGAGCGAGCCACACGGCAAGCATGGGCGCCCCTACTACCAAGGCCTCATCGGTGGGAAAAACGTCGGCAACGAAGCGAGAATAATCATGGGATAATGAGCTGGGATGTGGCTAGACAAGCTCGATGGTGTGGGCGGCGAAGCTAACGATGATGCATGCTATGCGAAGGCCAAATCATTGGGGGGATTTGGAGCATGCGGAGTGCTTCTTCGTAGGCTTTCAAGGCAGCAGACTTTGGGTTGGATCTCGACCCTCAGGCTTGCCTAGGCGAACTCGTTGCGCAGTACGATCGATGACACGATCGTCTGCAGTTAGCAACGAGCGAGGCACACGGCCAGTCTAGGCACCCCTGCTGCCAAGGCCTCATCGGTGGAAAAAACGTAGGCAACGAAGCGAGAATAACAGTGGGATAATGAGCTGGGATGTGGCTTGACTAGCTCGATGGTGTGGGGGGCGAAAGTAAACGATGATGCATGCTACGTGAAGGCCAAATTATTGGGGGGATTTCGAGCAAGCGAAGTGCTTCATCGTAGGCCCCCGAGGCTGCAGACGTGGTGTTGGATCTCGACGCTCAGGCTTGCCTAGGCGGACTAGTTGCGCATCGCGATCGAAGACACGATCATAGGCCGTTAGCAACGAGCGAACCACATGGCCAGCCTGGGCACCCCTGCTGCCAAGGCCTTATCGGTGGGAAAAACATCGGCAACGAAGCGAGAATAATGGTGGGATAATGAGCTGGGATGTGGCTAGACAAGCTCGATGTTGTGGGCTGCGAAGCAAACAATGATTAATGCTACGTGAGGGCCAAATTGTTTGGGGGATTTAGAGCATGCGGAGTGCTTCATCACAGGCCCTCGAGGCGACAGACGTGGGTTTGGATCTCGACGCTCAGGCTTGCCTAGGTGGACTCGTTTCGCAGTGCGATCGACGACAAGATCGTCGGCCATTAGCAACGAGCGAGCCATACGGCCAGCTTGGGCACCCCTGCGGCCAAGGCCTCATCGGTGGAAAAAACATGGGCAACGAAGTGAGAATAATCGTAGGATAATGACCTGGGATGTGGCTAGACATGCTCGATGTTGTGGGCGGCGAACAAAACCATGATTCATGCTACGTGAGGGCCAAATTGTTGGGGTGATTTCGAGCTTGCAGAGTGCTTCATCACAGGCCCTCGAGGCGGCAGACATGGGCTTGGATCTCGACGCTCAGGCTTGCCTAGGTGGACTCGTTGGGCAGCGTGATCGACGATACTATCGTCGACTGTTAGCAACGAGCGAGCCACACCGGCAGCCTGGGCACCCCTGCGGCCAAGGCCTCATTGGTGGGAAAAACGTGGGCAACGAAGCGAGAATAATCGTGGGATAATGAGCTGAAATGTGGCTAGACAAGCTCGATGTTGTGGGCGGCGAAGCAAACCATGATTAATGCTACGTGAGGGCCAAATTGTTTGGGGGATTTCGAGCATGCGGAGTGCTTCATCACAGGCCCTCGAGGCGACAGACGTGGGGTTGGATCTCGACGCTCAGGCTTGCTTAGGCGGACTCGTTGCGCAGCGCGATCGACGACACGATCGTCGGCCATTAGCAATGAGAGAGCCACATGGCTAGCCTGGCCACCCCTGCTGCCAAGGCCTCATTGGTGGGAAAAACATGGGAAACGAAGTGAGAATAATCGTAGGATAATGAGCTGGGTTATGGGTAGACAAGCTCGATGTTGTAGGCGGCGAAGCAAACCATGATTCATGCTACGTGAGGGCCAAATTGTTGGGGAGATTTCGAGCATGCGGAGTGCTTCATCGCAGGCCCTTGAGGCGGTAGACGTGGGGTTGGATCTGTACGCTCAGGCTTGCCTAGGTGGACTCGTTGGGCAGCGTGATCGACGACACTATTGTCGACTGTTAGCAACGAGCGAGCCACACGGCAAGCCTAGGCACCCCTACTGCCAAGGCCTTATCGGTAGGAAAAACGTGGGCAACGAAGCGAGAATAATCGTGGGATAATGAGCTGAGATGTGGCTAGACAAGCTCGATGGTGAGGGCGGCAAAGCTAACGATGATGCATGCTATGTGACGGCCAAATCGTTGGGGGAATTTCGAGCATGCGGAGAGCTTCGTCGTAGGCTTTCGAGGCAGCAGACTTTGGGTTGGATCTCGACGCTCAGGCTTGCCTAAGCGAACTCGTTGCGCAGTACGATCGACGACACGATCGTCGTTTGTTAGCAACGAGCGAGGCACACGGCCAGTCTAGGCACCCCTACTGCCAAGGCCTCATCGGTCGAAAAAATGTGCACAACGAAGCGAGAATAATAGTGGGATAATGAGCTGGGATGTGGCTTGACAAGCTCGATGGTGTGAGGGGCGAAAGTAAACGATGATGCATGCTACGTGAAGGCCAAATTATTGGGGGGATTTCGAGTAGGCGAAGTGCTTCATCGTAGGCCCTCGAGGCAGCTGACGTGGGGTTGGATCTCGATGCTCAGGCTTGCCTAGGAGGACTCGTTGTGCAGTGCGATGGACGACACGATCGTCGGCCGTTAGCAACGAGCGAGCCATACGGCCAGTCTAGGCACCCCTGCTGCCAAGGCCTCATCGGTGGAAAAAACGTGGGGAACGAAGCGAGAATAATAGTGGGATAATGAGCTAGGATGTGGCTAGACAAGCTCGATGGCGTGGGGGGCGAAAGTAAACGATGATGCAAGCTACGTTAAGGCCAAATTATTGGGGGGATTTCGAGCATGCGAAGTGCTTCATCGTAGGCCCTCGAGGCGACATACGTGGTGTTGGATCTCGACGCTTAGGCTTGCCTAGGCGGACTAGTTGCGCAGCGCGATCGATGACACGATTGTCGGCCGTTAGCAACGAGTGAGCCACATGGCCAACCTGGGCACCCCTGCTGCCAAGGCCTCATCGGTGGGAAAAACGTCGGAAACGAAGCGAGAATAATCGTGGGATAATAAGCTGGGATGTGGTTAGACAAGCTCGATGTTGTGGGCGGCAAAGCAAACCATGATTCATCCTACGTGAGGGCAAAATTGTTGGGGGGATTTCGAGCATGCAAAGTACTTCATCACATGCCCTCGAGGCGACAGGTTGGATCTCGACGCTCAGGCTTGCCTTGGCGGACTCGTTGCGCAGCGCGATCGACGACAAGATCGTCGGCCGTTAGCAATGAGCGAGCCACACGGCCAGCCTGGGCACCGCTGCTGCCAAGGCCTCATCGGTGGGAAAAACATGGGCAACGAAGTGAGAATAATCGTAGGATAATGAGCTGGGATGTGGCTAGACAAGCTCGATGTTGTGGGCGGCGAAGCAAACCATGATTAATGCTACGTGAGGGCCAAATTGTTGGGGGAATTTCGTGGATGCGGAGTGCTTCATCACAGGCCCTCGAGGCGGCAGACATGGGGTTGGATCTCGACGCTCAGGCTTGCCTAGGTGGACTCGTTGGGCAGCGTGATCGACGACACTATCGTCGACTGTTAGCAACGAGCGAGCCACACCGGTAGCCTGGGCACCCCTGCGGCCAAGGCCTCATTGGTGGGAAAAACGTGGGCAACGAAGTGAGAATAATCGTGGGATAATGAGCTGGGATGTGGCTAGGCAAGCTCGATGTTGTGGGCAGCAAAGCAAACCATGATTCATGCTATGTGAGGACCAAATTGTTTGGGGGATTTGTAGTATGCGGAGTGCTTGATCACAGGCCCTCGAGGCGACAGACGTGGGGTTGGATCTCGACGCTCAGGCTTGCCTAGGCGGACTTGTTGCGCAGTGGGATCGACAACACGATCGTCGAACATTAGCAACGAGCGGGCCACATGGCCAGCCTAGGCACCCCTGCTGCCAAGGCCTCATCGGTGGGAAAAGCATGGGCAACGAAGTGAGAATAATCGTAGGGTAATGAGCTGGGATGTGGGTAGACAAGCTCGATGTTGTGGGCGGTGAAGCAAACCATGATTCATGCTACGTGAGGGCCAAATTATTGGGGGGATTTTGACCATGTGGAGTGCTTCATCGCAGGCCCTCGAGGCGGCAAACGTGTGGTTGGATCTCGATGCTCAGGCTTGCCTAGGTGGACTTGTTGGGCAGCGTGATCGACGACACTATCGTCGACTGTTAGCAACGAGAGAGCCACACGGCAAGCCTGGGCACCGCTACTTCCAAGGCCTCATCGCTGGGAAAAACGTCGGCAAGGAAGCGAGAATAATCGTGGGATAATGAGCTGGGATGTGGCTAGACAAGCTCAATGGTGTGGGCGGTGAAGCTAACGATGATGCAAGCTACGTGAGGGCCAATTCGTTGGGGGGATTTCGAGCATGAGGAGTGCTTCGTCGTAGGCTTTCGAGTCAGCAGACTTTGGGTTGGATCTCGACGCTCAGGCTTGGCTAGGCGAACTTGTTGCGCAGTATGATCGACGACACGATCGTCGGCCGTTAGCAACGAGCGAGGCACACAGCCAGTCTAGGCACCCCTGCTACCAAGTCCTCATCGACGAAAAAAACGTGGGCAACGAAGCGAGAATAATAGTGGGATAATGAGCTGGGATGTGGCTTGACAAGCTCGATGGTGTGGGGGGCGAAAGTAAACGATGATGCATGCTACGTGAAGGCCAAATTATTGGGGGGATTTCGAGCATGCGAAGTGCTTCATCGTAGGCCCTAGAGGCGGTAGACGTGGGGTTGGATCTTGACGCTCAGGCTTGCTTCGGCGGACTCGTTGTGTAGTGCGATCGACGACACGATCGTCGGTCGTTAGCAACGAGCGAGCCACATGGCCAGTCTAGGCACCCCAGCTGCCAAGGCCTCATCGGCGAAAAAAACGTGGGCAAAGATGTGAGAATAATAGTGGGATAATGAGCTGGTATCTGGTTCGACAAGCTCGATGGTGTGGAGGGCGAAAGTAAACGATGATGCATGCTTCGTGAAGGCCAAATTATTGGGGGGATTTCGAGCATGCGAAGTGCTTCATCGTAGGCCCTCGAGGCGGCACACGTGGTGTTGGATCTCGATGCTCAGGCTTGCCTAGGCGGCCTAGTTGCACAGCGCGATCGATGACACGATCGTCGATCATTAGCAACGAGCGAGCCACACGGCCAGCCTGGGCACCCCTGCTGCCAAGGCCTCATCGGTGGGATAAACGTCGGCAACGAAGCGAGAATAATCGTGGGATAATGAGCTGGGATGTAGCTAGATAAGCTCGATGTTGTGGGCAGCAAAGCAAACCATGATTCATGCTACGTGAGGGGAAAATTGTTGGGGGGATTTCGAGCATGCGGAGTGCTTCATCACATGCCCTAGAGGCGACAGACGTGGGGTTGGATCTCGACGCTCAGGCTTGCCTAGGCGGACTCGTTGCGCAGCGTGATCGACGACAAGTTCGTCGGCCGTTAGCAATGAGCGAGCCACACGGCCAGCCTGGGCACCCCTGCTGCCAAGGCCTCATCGGTGGGAAAAACATGGGAAAAGAAGTGAGAATAATCGTAGGATAATGAGCTGGGATATGGCTAGACAAGCTCGATGTTGTGGGCTGCGAAGCAAACCATGATTCATGCTATGTGAGGGCCAAATTGTTGGGGGGATTTCGAGGATGCGGAGTGCTTCATTACAGGCCCTCGAGGCGACAGACATGGGCTTGGATCTCGACGCTCAGGCTTGCCTAGGTGGACTCGTTGGGCAGCATGATCAACGACACTATCGTCGACTGTTAGCAACGAGCGAGCGACAGTGGCAGCCTGGGCACCCCTGCGGGCATGGCCTCAATGGTGGGAAAAACGTCGGCAACGAAGCGAGAATAATCGTGGCATAATGAGCTTGGATGTGGCTAGACAAGCTCGATGTTGTGGGCGGCGAAGCAAACCATGATTCATGCTACGTGAGGGCCAAATTGTTTGGGAGATTTTGAGCATGCGGAGTGCTTCATCACTGGCCCTCGAGGCGACAGACGTGGGGTTGGATCTCGACGCTCAGGCTTGCCTAGGCGGACTCGTTGCGCAGCGCAATCAACGACACGATCGTCGGCCATTAGCAACGAGCGAGCCACACGGCCATCCTGGGCACCCCGGCTGCCAAGGCCTCATCGGTGGGAAAAACATGGCAACGAAGTGCGAATAATCGTAGGATAATGAGCTGGGATGTGGCTAGACAAGCTCCATGTTGTGGGCGACGAAGCAAACCATGATTCATGCTACGTGAGGGCCAAATTGTTAGGGGGATTTCGAGCTTGCAGAGTGCTTCATCGTAGGCCCTCGAGGTGGCAAACATGGGGTTGGATCTCGATGCTCAGGCTTGCCTAGGTGGACTCGTTAGGCAGCGTGATCGATGACACTATTCTTCGACTGTTAGCAACGAGCGAGCCACACAGGCAGCCTGGGCACTCCTGTTGCCAAGGCCTCATTGGTGGGAAAAACGTTGGCAACAAAGCGAGAATAATCGGGGGATAATGAGCAGGGATATGGCTAGAGAAGCTCGATGTTGTGGGCGGCGAAGCAAACCATGATTCATGCTACGTGAGGGCCAAATTTTTTGAGGGATTTCGAGCATGCGGAGTGCTTGATCACTGGCCCTCGAGGTGACAGACGTGGGGTTGGATCTCGACGCTCAGGCTTGCCTAGGCGGACTCGTTGCGCAGCGCGATCTACGACACCATCATCGGCCATTAGCAACGAGCGAGCCACACGGTCAGCCTGGGCACCCCTGCTGCCAAGGCCTCATCGGTGGGAAAAACATGGCCAAAGAAGCGAGAATAATAGTGGGATAATGAGCTGGGATGTGGCTAGACAAGCTCGATGGTGTGGGGGGCGAAAGTAAACGATGATGCATGCTACGTGAAGGCCAAATTATTTGGGGGATTATGAGCATGCGAAGTGCTTCATCGTAGGCCCTCGAGGCGGCAGACGTGGTTTTGGATCTCGATGCTCAGGCTTGCCTAGGCGGACTAGTAGCGCAGCGAGATCGATGACACGATCGTCGGCCGTTAGCAAGGAGCGAGCCACACTGCCAGCCTGGGCACCCCTGTTGCCAAGGCCTCATCGGTGGGATAAACGTCGGCAACGAAGCGAGAGTAATCGTGGGATAATGAGCTGGGATGTGGCTAGACAAGCTCGATGTTGTGGGCAGCAAAGCAAACCATGATTCATGCTACGTGAGGGCAAAATTTTTGGGGGGATTTCGAGCATGCTGAGTGCTTAATCACATAACCTCGAGGCGACAGGTTGGATCTCGACGCTCAGGCTTGCCTTGGCGGGCTCGTTGCATAGCGCGATCGACGACAAGATCGTCGGCCGTTAGCAACGAGCGAGCCACACGGCCAGCCTGGGTACCCCTGCTGCCAAGGCCTCATCGGTGGAAAAAACATAGGCAACGTAGTGAGAATAATCGTAGGATAATGAGCTGGGATGTGGCTAGACAAGCTCGATGTTGTGGGCGGCGAAGCAAACCATGATTCATGCTACGTGGGGGCCAAATGGTTGGGGGGATTTTGAGGATGCGGAGTGCTTCATCACAGGCCCTCAGGGCGACAGACGTGGGGTTGGATCTCGACGCTCAGGCTTGCCTAGGTGGACTCGTTGGGCAGCGTGATCGACGACACTATCGTCGGCCATTAGCAACGAGCGAGCCACATGGCCAGCTTGGGCACCCCTGCTGCCAAGGCCTCATCGGTGGGAAAAACGTCGGCAATGAAGCTAGAATAATCGTGGGATAATGAGCTGGGATGTGGCTAGACAAGCTCGATGATGTGGGCGGCGAAGCAAACCATGATTCATGCTACGTGACTGCCAAATTGTTGGGGGTATTTCGAGCATGCGGAGTGCTTCATCACAGGCCCTCGAGACGACAGACATGGGGTTGGATCTCGACGCTCAGGCTTGCCTAGGTGGACTCGTTGGGCAGCGTGATCGACGACACTATCGTCGAATTTTAGCAACGAGCGAGCCGCACCGGCAGCCTGGGCACCCCTGCGGCCAAGCCTCATCAGTGAAAAAAACGTGGGTAAAGAAGTGAGAATAATTGTGGGATAATGAGCTAGGATCTGGCTAGACAAGCTCGATGGTGTGGGGGGCGAAAGTAAACGATGATGCATGCTACATGAAGGCCAAATTATTGGGGGGATTTCGAGCTTCCGAAGTGCTTCATCGTAGGCCCTTGAGACGGCAGACGTGGTGTTGGATCTCGACGCTCAGGCTTGCCTAGGCGGCCTAGTTGCACAGCGCGATCGATGACACGATCGTCAGTCGTTAGCAACGAGCGAGCCACACGGCCAGCCTGGGCAACCCTACTGCCAAGGCCTCATCGGTGGGAAAAACGTCGGCAATGAAGCGAGAATAATCGTGGGATAATGAGCTGGGATGTGGCTAGACAAGCTCGATGTTGTGGGCGGCAAAGCAAACCATGATTCATGCTACGTGAGGGCAAACTTTTTGGGGGGATTTCGAGCATGCGGAGTGCTTCATCACATGCCCTCGAGGTGACAGGTTGGATCTCGACGCTCAGGCTTGCCTAGGTGGACTCATTGCGCAGCGCGATCGACGACAAGATCGTCGGCTGTTAGCAACGAGCGAGCCACAAGGCCAGCCTGGGCACCCCTGCTGCCAACCCCTCATCGGTGGGAAAAACATGGGAAACGAAGTGAGAATAATCGTAGGATAATGAGCTGGGATGTGGCTAGACAAGCTCGATGTTGTGGGCGGCGAAGCAAACCATGATTCATGCTATGTGAGGGCCAAATTGTTGGTGGGATTTCGAGGATGCGGAGTGCTTCATCACAGGCCCTCGAGGCGGCAGACATGGGGTTTGATCTCGACGCTCAGGCTTGCCTAGGTGGACTCGTTAGGCAGCGTGATCGACGACACTATCGTCGACTGTTAGCAACGAGCGAGCCACACCGGCAGCCTGGGCACCCCTGCGGGCAAGGCCTCTTTGGTGGGAAAAACGTCGGCAACGAAGCGACAATAATCGTGGGATAATGAGCTGGGATGTGGATAGAGAAGCTCGATGTTTTGGGTGGCAAAGCAAACTATGATTCATGCTACGTGAGGGCCAAATTGTTAGGGGGATTACGAGCATGCAGAGTGCTTCATCGCAGGCCCTCGAGGCGGCAGACATGGGGTTTGATCTTGACGCTCAGGCTTGCCTAGGTGAACTCGTTAGGCAGCGTGATCAACGACACTATGCTTCGACTGTTAGCAACGAGCGAGCCACACGGGCCGCCTGGGCACTCCTGCTTCCAAGGCCTCATTAGTGGGAAAAACGTCGGCAACAAAGCGGCAATAATCGTGGGATAATGAGCTGGGATGTGGCTAAAGAAGCTCGATGTTGTGGGCGGCGAAGCAAACCATGATTCATGCTACGTGAGGGCCAAATTGTTTGGGGGATTTCTAGCATTCGGAGTGCTTCATCACAGGCCCTCGAGGCGACAGACGTGGGGTTGGATCTCGACGCTCAGGCTTGGCTAGGTGGACTCGTTGCGCAGCGCGATCGAGGACACGATCGTCGGCCGTTAGCAATGAGCGAGCCACACGGCTAGCCTGGGCACCCCTGCTTCCAAGGCCTCATCGGTGGGAAAAACATGGGCAACGAAGCGAGAATAATAGTGGGATAATGAGCTGGGATGTGGCTAGACAAGCTCGATGGTTTAGGGGGCGAAAGTAAACGATGATGCAAGCTACGTGAAGGCCAAATTATTGGGGGGATTTCGAGCATGTGAAGTGCTTCATCGTAGGCCCTCGAGGCGGCAGACGTGGTGTTGGATCTCGACGCTCAGGCTTGCCTAGGCGGACTAGTTGCGCAGCGCGATCGATGACACGGTCGTCGGCCGTTAGAAATGAGCGAGCCACACGGCCAGCCTGGGCACCCCTGCTGCCAAGGCCTCATCAGTGGGAAAAACGTCGGCAACGAAGCGAGAGTAATCGTGGGATAATGAGCTGGGATGTGGCTAGACAAGCTCGATGTTGTGGGCGGCAAAGCAAACCTTGATTCATGCTACGTGAGGGCAAAATTGTTGGGGGGATTTCAAGCATGCGGAGTGCTTCATCACATGCCCTCGAGGCGACAGACGTGGGGTTGGATCTCGACACTCAGGCTTGCCTAGGCGAACTCGTTGCACAGCGCGATTGACGACAAGATTGTCGGCCATTAGCAACGAGCGAGCCACACGGCCAGCCTGGGCACCCCTGCTGCCAAGGCCTCATCGGTAGGAAAAAGATGGAAAACGAAGTGAGAATAATTGTACGATAATGAGCTGGGATGTGGTAGACAAGCTCGATGTTGTTGGCGGCGAAGCAAACCATGATTCACACTACGTGAGGGCCAAATTGTTGGGGGGATTTCGAGCATGCGGGGTGCTTCATCACAGAACCTCGAGGCGGCATACATGGGGTTGGGTAGCGTGATCGATGACACTATCGTCGACTGTTAGCAACGAGCGAGCCACACCGGCAGCTTGGACACCCCTGCGGCCAAGGCCTCATTGGTGGAAAATACGTCGGCAACGAAGCGAGAATAATCGTGGGATAATGAGCTGGGATGTGGCTAGACAAGCTCGATGTTGTGGGCGGCGAAGCATGCCATGATTCATGCTACGTGAGGGCCAAATTGTTTGGGGGATTTCGAGCATGCGGAGTGCTTCATCACAGGCCCTCGAGGCGACAGACATGGGGTTGGATCTCGATGCTTAGGCTTGCCTAGGCAGACTCATTGCGCAGCACGATCGACGACATGATCGTCGGCCATCAGCAACGAGCGAGCCACACGGCCAGCCTGGGCACCCCTGCTGCCAAGGCCTCATTAGTGGGAAAAACATGGGCAACGAAGTGAGAATATTCGTAGGATAATGTGCTGGGATGTGGCTAGACAAGCTCGATGTTGTGGGCGGCGAAGCAAACCATGATTCATGCTACGTGAGGGCCAAATTGTTTGGGGGATTTCGAGCATGCGGAGTGCATCATCACAGGCCCTCGAGGCGACAGACATGGGGTTGGATCTCGATGCTCAGGCTTGCCTAGGCAGACTCGTTGCACAGCGCGATCGACGACACGATCATCGGCCATTAGCAACGAGCGAGCCACACGGCCAGCCTGGGCACCCCTGCTGCCAAGGCCTCATCGGTGGGAAAAACATGGGCAATGAAGTGAGAATAATTGTAGGATAATGAGCTGGGATGTGGCTAGACAAGCTCGATGTTGTGGGCGGTGAAGCAAACCATGATTCATGCTACGTGAGGGCCAAATTTTTAAGGGGATTTCGAGCATGCAAAGTGCTTCATCGCAGGCCCACGAGGCGGCAGACGTGGGGTTGGATCTCGACGCTCAGGCTTGCCTAGGCGGACTCGTTGCGCAGCGCGATCGACGACACAATCATCGGCCGTTAGCAACGAGCGAGCCACACGGCCAGCCTGGGCACCCCTGCTGCCAAGGCCTCATCGGTGGGAAAAACATGGGCAACGAAGCGAGAATAATTGTGGGATAATGAGCTAGGATGTGGCTGGACAAGCTCGATGATGTGGGGGGCGAAAGTAAACGATGATGCATGGTACGTGAAGGCCAAATTATTGGGGAGATTTCGAGCATGCGAAGTGCTTCATCGTAGGCCCTCGAGGCAGCAGACGTGGTGTTGGATCTCGACGCTCAGGCTTGCCTAGGTGGATTAGTTGCACAGCGCGATCGATGACACGATCATCGGCCGTTAGCAACGAGCGAGCCACACGGCCAGCCTGGGCACCCCTGCTGCCAAGGCTTCATCGGTGGGAAAAACATGGGCAACGAAGCGAGAATAATTGTGGGATAATGAGCTGGGATGTGGCTGGACAAGCTCGATGATGTGGGGGCGAAAGTAAACGATGATGCATGGTACGTGAGGGCCAAATTGTTGGGGGGATTTCGAGCATGCAGAGTGCTTCATCGCAAGCCCTCGAGGTGACAGATGAAAGGTTTGCTCTCGACGCTCAGGCTTGCCTAAGTGGACTCGTTGTGCAGCGTGATCGATGACACTATCGTCGTCCGTTAGCAACGAGCGAGCCACACGGTCAGCATGGGCACCCCTACTGCCAAGGCCTCATCTGTGGGAAAAAACGAGGGCAACCAAGCGAGAATAATCGTGGGATAATGAGCTGGGATGTGGCTAGACAAGCTCTTTGGTGTGGGTGGCGAAGCTAACGATGATGCCTGCTACGTGAGGGCCAAATCGTTGGGGAGATTTCGAGAATGCAGAGTGGTTCTTCGCAAGGCCCTCGAGGTGGCGGACGTGGGGTTTGATCTCGATGCTCAGGCTTGCCTAGTTGGACTCATTGTGCAGCGTTATCGATGACACTATCGTCATCAGTTAGCAACGAGCGAGCCACATGGCCAGCCTGGGCACCCCTACTGCCAAGGCCTCATCGGTGGGAAAAAACGTGGGCAACGAAGCCAGAATAATCATGGGATAATGAGCTGGGATATGGCTAGACAAGCTCGATGGTGTGGGCGGTGAAGCTAACGATGATGCATGCTACGTGAGGGCCAAATAGTTGGGGGGATTTCGAGCCTGCGGAGTGCTTCGTCGCAGGCCCTCGAGCCGGCAGACATGGAGTTGGATCTCGACGCTCATGCTTGCCTAGGCAGACTCATTATGCAGCGCGATCGACGACACGATCGTCGGCCGTTAAAAACGAGCGAGCTAGACGGCCAGCCTCGGCACCCCTACTACCAAGGCCTCATTGGAGGGAAAAACGTGGGCAACGAAGCGAGAATAATCGTGAGATAATGTGCTGGGATATGGCTAGACAAGCTCGATGGTGTGGGCGGCGAAGCTCACGATGATGCATGCTATGTGAGGGCCAAATTGTTGGGGGGATTTCGCGCATGCGGAGTGCCTCGTCGTAGGCCCTCGGGGCGGCAGACATGGGGTTGGATCTCGACGCTCATGCTTCCCTAGGCGGAATCATTGCGCAGCGCGATCGACGACACGATAGTCGGCCGTTAGAAATGAGCGAGCCACACGGCCAGCCTCGGCACCCCTACTGCCAAGGCCTCATTGGTGGGAAAAACATGGGCAATGAAGCGAGAATAATTGTGGGATAATGTGCTGGGATATGGCTAGACAAGGTCGATGGTGTGGGCGGCGAAGCTAACGATGATGCATGCTACCTGAGGGCCAAATCGTTGGGGGGATTTCGAGCATGCGGAGTGCTTTATCGTAGGCCCTCGACGCAGCAGACGTTGGGTTGGATCTCGACATTCAGGCTTGCCTAGGCAGACTCGTTGCGCAGCGCGATCGACGACACGATCGTTGGACGTTAGCAACGAGCGAGCCACACGGCCAGCCTGGGCACCCCTGCTGCCAAGGCCTCATCGGTGGGAAAAATGTGGGCAACGAAGCGAGAATAATCATGGGATAAAGAGCTGGGATGTGGCTAGACAAGCTCGACGGTGTGGGCTGTGAAGCAAACAATGATGCATGCTACGTAAGGGCCAAATATTTGGGGGGATTTCGAGCATGCGGAGTGCTTCATCGTAGGCCCTCGAGGCGGCAAACATGGGGCTGGATCTCGACGCTCAGGCTTGCTTAGGCGAACTTGTTACGCAACGCGAACGAAGACACGATCGTCGACCGTTAGCAACGAGCGAGCCACACGACCAGCTTGGGCACCCCTACTGCCAAGACCTCATCTATGGGAAAAATGTGGGCAACGAAGCGAGAATAATTGTGCGATAATGAGCTGGGATATGGCTAGACAAGCTCGATGGTGTGGGCGGCGAAGTTAACGATGATGCATGCTACGTGGGGGCCAAATTGTTGGGGGGATTTCGAGCAAGAGGAGTGCTTCATCGTAGGCCCTCGAGGCGGCAAACATGGGGCTGGATCTCGACGATTATCCTTGCCTAGACGGACTCATTGCGCAGCGTGATCGACGACACGATCGTCGGCCGTTAGAAACGAGCGAGCCACACGGCAAGCCTCGGCACCCCTACTGCCAAGGCCTCATTGGTGGGAAAAACGTGGGCAACGAAGCGAGAATAATCGTGGGATAATGTGCTGGGATATGGCTAGACAAGCTCAATGATGTGGGCGGCAAAGCTAACAATGATGCATGCTACACGAGAGCCAAATCGTTGGGGGGATTTCGAGAATGCTTAGTGCTTCTTCGCAGGCAGTTGAGGCGGCAGATGTGGGGTTGGATGTCGACGCTTAGGATTGCCTAGGCGGACTCATTACGTAGTGCGATCGAAGACACTATCGTCGGCCGTTAGCAACGAGCGAGCCACACGGCCAGCTTGGGCACCCCTACTGCCAAGACCTCATCTGTGGGAAAAACGTGCGCAACGAAGTGAGAATAATCGTTCGATAATGAGCTGGGATGTGGCTAGACAAGCTCGATGGTGTAGGGGGCGAAGCTAACGATGATGCATGCTACGTGAAGGCCAAATTATTGGGGGGATTTCGAGCATTCGAAGTGCTTCATCGTAGGCCTTCGAGGCAGCAAACGTGGGGCTGGATCGCGACGCTCAGGCTTGCCTAGGCGGACTCGTTGCGCAGTGCGATCGACGACACGGTCGTCGGCCGTTAGCAATAGGCGAGCCACGCGGCCATCCTGGGCACCCCTGCTGCCAAGGCCTCATTGTTGCGAAAAATGTGGGCAACGAAGCGAGAATAATCATAGGATAATGAGCTGGGATGTGGCTAGACTAGCTCGATGTTGTGGGCTGCGAAGCAAACCATGATGCATGCTACGTTAGGGCCAAATTATTGGGGGGATTTCGAGCATGCAGAGTGCTTCATCGCAAGCCCTCGAGGCGACAGACGTAAGGTTTGCTCTCGACACTCAGGCTTGCCTAGGTGGACTCGTTGTGCAGCGTGATCGATGACACTATCGTCGTCCGTTAGCAACGAGCGAGCCACACGGCCAGCATGGGCACCCCTACTGCCAAGGCCTCATATGTGGGAAAAAACGAGGGCAACGAAGCGAGAATAATCGTGGGATAATAAGCTGGAATGTGGCTAGACAAGCTCGATCGTGTGGGTGGCGAAGCTAACGATGATGCACGCTCCGTGAGGGCCAAATCGTTGGGGGGATTTCGAGAATGTGGAGTGCTTCTTCGCAGGGCCCTCGAGGTGGCAGACGTGGGGTTTGATCTCGATGCTCAGGCTTGCCTAGTTAGACTCATTGTGCAGCGTTATCGATGACACTATCATCATCAGTTAGCAACGAGCGAGCCACACAGCCAACCTGGGCACCCCTACTGCAAAGGCCTCATCAGTGGGAAAAAACGTGGGCAATGAAGCCAGAATAATCGTGGGATAATGAGCTGGGATGTGGCTAGACAAGCTCGACAGTGTGGGCGGCGAAGCTAACGACGATGCATGCTACGTGAGGGCCAAATAGTTGGGGGGATTTCGAGCCTGCGGACTGCTTCGTCGCAGGCCCTCGAGGCGGCAGATGTGGGGTTGGATCTCGACGCTCATACTTGCCTAGCCGGACTCATTATGCAGCGCGATCGACGACACGATCGTCGACCGTTAAAAACGAGCGAGCCAGACGGCCAGCCTCGGCACCCCTACTGCCAAGGCCTCATTGGTGGGAAAAACGTGGGCAACAAAGCGAGAATCATCGTGGGATAATGTGCTGGGATATGGCTAGACAAGGTCGATGGTGTGGGCGGCGAAGCTCACGATGATGCATGCTACGTGAGGGCCAAATTGTTGGGGAGATTTCGAGCATGCAGAGTGCTTCATCACAAGCCCTCGAGGCGACAGACGAAAGGTTTGCTCTCGACGCTCAGGCTTGCCTAAGTGGACTCGTTGTGCAGCGTGATCGATGACACTATCGTCGTCTGTTAGCAACGAGCGAGCCACACGGCCAGCATGGGCACCCCTACTGCCAAGGCCTCATCTGTGGGAAAAAACGAGGGCAACGAAGCGAGAATAATCGTGGGATAATGAGCTGGGATGTGGCTAGACAAGCTCGTTGGTGTGGGTGGCGAAGCTAATGATGATGCATGCTACGTGAGGGCCAAATCGTTGGGGGGATTTCGAGAATGCAGAGTGGTTCTTCGCAGGGCCCTCGAGGTGGCAGACGTGGGGTTTGATCTCGACACTCAGGCTTGCCTAGTTGGACTCATTGTGCAGCGTTATCGATGACATTATCATCATCAGTTAGCAACGAGCAAGCCACAAGGCCAGCCTGGGCACGCCTACTGCCGAGGCCTCATCGGTGGGAAAAAACATGGGCAACGAAGCCAGAATAATCGTGGGATAATGAGCTGGGATGTGGCTAGACAACCTCGATGGTGTGGGCGGCGAAGCTAACGATGATGCATGCTACGTGAGGGCCAAATAGTTGGGGGGATTTCGAGCCTGCGGAGTGCTTCGTCGCAGGCCCTAGAGGCGGCAGACGTGGAGTTGGATCTCGACGCTCATGCTTGCCTAGGCAGAATGATTATGCAGCGCGATCGACGACACGATCGTCGGCCGTTAAAAACGAGCGAGCTAGATGGCCAGCCTCGGCACCCCTACTGCCAAGGCCTCATTGGAGGGAAAAACTTCGGCAACAAAGCGAGAATAATCGTGGGATAATGTTCTGGGATATGGCTAGACAAGCTCGATGGTGTGGGCGGCGAAGCTCACGATGATGCATGCTATGTGAGGGCCAAATTGTTGGGGGGATTTCGAGCGTGCGGAGTGCTTCATCATAGGCCCTCGGGGAGGCAGACGTGGGGTTGGATCTCGACGCTCATGCTTGCCTAGGCGGACTCATTGTGCAGCGCGATCGACGACACGATAGTCGACCGTTAGAAACGAGCGAGCCACACGGCCAGCCTCGGCACCCCTACTGCCAAGGCCTCATTGGTGGGAAAAACGTGGGCAATGAAGCGAGAATAATCGTGGGATAATGTGCTGGGATATGGCTAGACAAGCTCGATGGTGTGGGCGGTGAAGCTAACGATGATGCATGCTACCTGATGGCCAAATCATTGGGGGGATTTCGAGCATGCGGAGTGCTTTATCGTAGGCCCTTGACGCAGCAGACGTTGGGTTGGATCTCGACATTCAGGCTTACCTAGGAGGACTCGTTGCGCAACGCGATCGACGACACGATCGTTGGACGTTAGCAACGAGCGAGCCACACGGCCAGCCTGGGCACTCCTGCTGCCAAGTCCTCATCGGTGGGAAAAATGTGGGCAACGAAGCGAGAATAATCATGGGATAAAGATCTGGGATGTGGCTAGACAAGCTCGACGATGTGGGCTGCGAAGCAAACAATGATGCATGCTACGTAAGGGCCAAATATTTGGGGGGATTTCGAGCATGCGGAGTGCTTCATCGTAGGCCCTAGAGGCGGCAAACATGGGGCTGGATCTCGACGCTCAGGCTTGCCTAGGCGAACTCGTTACGCAGCGCGAACGAAGACACGATCGTCGACCATTAGCAACGAGCGAGCCACACGGCCAGCTTGGGCACCCCTGCTGCCAAGACCTCATCTATGGGAAAAACGTGGGCAATGAAGCGAGAATAATTGTGCGATAATGAGCTAGGATATGGCTAGACAAGCTCGATGGTGTGGGCGGCGAAGCTAACGATGATGCATGCTACGTGAAGGCTGTGCTGGGATATGGCCAGACAAGCTCGATGATGTGGGCGGCGAAGCTAACAATGATGCATGCTACACGAGAGCCAAATCATTGGGGGGATTTCGAGAATGCGTAGTGCTTCTTTGCAGGCCCTTGAGGCGGCAGACGTGGGGTTGGATGTCGACGCTCAGGATTGCCTAGGCGGACTCATTACGCAGCGCGATCGAAGACACGATCGCCGGCCGTTAGCAACGAGCGAACCACACGGCCAGCTTGGGCACCCCTGCTGCCAAGACCTCATCTGTGGGAAAAACGTGGGCAACGAAGCGAGAATAATCGTGCGATAATGAGCTGGGATGTGGCTAGACAAGCTCGATGGTGTGGGGGGCTAAGCTAACGATGATGCATGCTACGTGAAGGCCAAATTATTGGGGCGATTTCGAGCATGCGAAGTGCTTCATCGTAGGCCCTCGAGGTGGCAAACGTGGGGCTGGATTTCGACGCTCAGGTTTGCCTAGGCGGACTCGTTGTGCAGTGCGATCGACAACACGATCGTCGACCGTTAGCAATGAGCGAGCCACGCGGCCATCCGGGGCACCCCTGCTGCAAAGGCCTCATCGGTGCGAAAAACATGGGCAACGAAGCGAGAATAATCATAGGACAATGAGCTGGGATGTGGCTAGACTAGCTCGATGTTGTGGGCGAAGAAGCAAACCATGATGCATGCTACGTTAGGGCCAAATTGTTTGGGGGATTTCGAGCATGCGGAGTGCTTCATCGCCGGCCCTCGAGGCGACAGACGTGAGGTTTACTCTCGATGCTCAGGCTTGCCTAGGTGGACTCGTGGTGCAGCGTGATCGATGACACTATCGTCGTCCGTTAGCAACGAGCGAGCCACACGGCCAGCCTAGGCACCCCTACTGCCAAGGCCTCATCGGTGGGAAAAAACATGGGCAATGAAGCGAGAATAATCGTGGGATAATGAGCTGAGATGTGGCTAGACAAGTTCAATGGTGTGGGTGGCGAAGCTAACGATGATGCATGCTACGTAAGGGCCAAATTGTTGGGGGGATTTCGAGCATGCGGAGTGCATCGTCACAGGCCCTCGGGGGGACAGACGTGGGGTTGGATCTCGACGCTCATGCTTGCCTAGGCGGACTCATTGCGCAGCGCGATCGACAACACAATCGTCGGCCGTTAGAAAAGAGCGAGCCACATAGCCAGCCTCGGCACCCCTACTGCCAAGGCCTCATTGGTGGGAAAAACGTGGGCAACGAAGCGAGGATAATCGTGGGATAATGTGCTGTGATATGGCTAGACAAGCTCGATGGTGTGCGCAGCGAAGCTCACGATGATGCATGCTACTTGATGGCCAAATTGTTGGGGGGATTTCGAGCGTGCGGAGTTCTTCGTCGTAGGTCCTCGGGGCGACAGACGTGGAGTTGGATCTCGACGCTCAGGCTTGCCTAGACGGACTCATTGCTCAGCGCGATCGACGACACGATCGTCGGCCGTTAGAAACGAGCGAGCCAGACGGCCAGCCTCGGCACCCCTACTGCCAAGGCGTCATTGGTGGGAAAAACGTGGGCAACGAAGCGAGAATAATCGTGGGATAATTTGCTGGGATATGGCTAGACAAGCTCGATGGTGTGGGCGGCGAAGCTCACAATGATGCATGCTACGTGAGGGCCAAATTGTTGGGGGGATTTCGAGCATGCGGAGTCCTTCGTCGTAGGCCCTCGGGGCGGCAGACGTGGGGTTGGATCTCGACGCTCATGCTTGCCTAGGCGGACTCATTGCACAGCGCGATCGACGACACGATCGTCGGCCGTTAAAAACGAGCGAGCCAGACGGCCAGCCTCGGCACCCCTACTGCCAAGGCCTCATTGGTGGGAAAAACGTGGGCAACGAAGCGAGAATAATCGTGGGATAATGTGCTGGGATATGGCTAGACAAGCTTGATGGTGTGGGCGGCGAAGCTCACGATGATGCATGCTACGTGAGGGCCAAATTGTTGGGGCGATTTCGAGCATGCGGAGTTCTTCGTCGTAGGCCCTCGGGGCGGCAGACGTGGGGTTGGATCTCGACGCTCAGGCTTGCCTAGACGGACTCATTGCTCAGCGCGATCGACGACACGATTGTCGGCCGTTAGAAATGAGCGAGCCAGACAGCCAGCCTCGGCACCCCTACTGCCAAGGCCTCATTGGTGGGAAAAACGTGGGCAACGAAGCGAGAATAATCGTGGGATAATGTGCTGGGATATGGCTAGACAAGCTCGATGGTGTGGGCGGCGAATCTCACGATGATGCATTCTACGTGAGGGCCAAATTATTGGGGGGATTTCGAGCATGCGAAGTGCTTTGTCGTAGGCCCTCGGGGCGACAGACGTGGGGTTGGATCTTGACGCTCATGCTTGCCTAGGCGGACTCATTACGCAGCGCAATCGATGATACGATCGTTGGCCGTTAGAAACGAGCGAGCCACACGGCCAGCCTCGGCACCCCTATTGCCAAGGCCTCATTGGTGGGAAAAACGTGGCAACGAAGCGAGAATAATCATGGGATAATGTGATGGGATTTGGATGGACAAGCTCGATGGTGTGGGTGGCGAAGCTAACGATGATGCGTGCTACACGAGAACCAAATGGTTGGGAGGATTTCGAGAATGCGTAGTGCCTCCTCGCATGCCCTTGAGGCGGCAGACGGGGGTTTGGATCTCGACGCTCATGCTTGCCTAGGCGGACTCATTATGCAGCACGATCGACGACACGATCGTCGGTCGTTAAAAACGAGCGAGCCAGACGGCCAGCCTCGGCACCCCTACTGCCAAGGCCTCATTGGTGGGAAAAACGTGGGCAACGAAGCGAGAATAATCATGGGATAATGTGCTGGGATATGGCTAGACAAGCTCGATGGTGTGGGCGGCGAAGCTCACGATGATGCATGCTACGTGCGGGCCAAATTGTAGGGGCGATTTCGAGCATGCGGAGTGCTTCGTCGTAGGCCCTCGGGGCGGCAGACGTGGGGTTGGATCTCGACGATCAGGCTTGCCTAGACGGACTGATTGCTCAGCGTGATCGACGACACGATCGTCGGCCGTTAGAAACGAGCGAGCCACACGGCCCGCCTCGGCACACCTACTGCCAAGGCCTCATTTGTGGGAAAAACGTGGGCAACGAAGCGAGAATAATCGTGGGATAATGTGCTGGGATATGGCTAGACAAGCTCGATGGTGTGGGCGGCGAATCTCACGATGATGCATTCTACGTGAGGGCCAAATTATTGGGGGGATTTCGAGCATGCGAAGTGCTTTGTCGTAGGCCCTCGGGGCGACAGACGTGGGGTTGGATCTTGACGCTCATGCTTGCCTAGGCGGACTCATTACGCAGCGCAATCGATGATACGATCGTTGGCCGTTAGAAACGAGCGAGCCACACGGCCAGCCTCGGCACCCCTATTGCCAAGGCCTCATTGGTGGGAAAAACGTGGCAACGAAGCGAGAATAATCATGGGATAATGTGATGGGATTTGGATGGACAAGCTCGATGGTGTGGGTGGCGAAGCTAACGATGATGCGTGCTACACGAGAACCAAATGGTTGGGAGGATTTCGAGAATGCGTAGTGCCTCCTCGCATGCCCTTGAGGCGGCAGACGGGGGTTTGGATCTCGACGCTCATGCTTGCCTAGGCGGACTCATTATGCAGCACACGATCGACGACACGATCGTCGGTCGTTAAAAACGACGAGCCAGACGGCCAGCCTCGGCACCCCTACTGCCAAGGCCTCATTGGTGGAAAAACGTGGTCAACGCAGCGAGAATAATCTAGGGATAATGTGCTGGATAGGTCTAGACAAGCTCGATGGTGTGGGCGGCGAAGCTTCACGCTGATGCCTGCTAACTTTCGGGCCAAATTGTTGGGGGGATTTTGAGCATGCGGAGTGCTTCGTCGTATGCCCTCGGGGCGGCAGACGTGGGGTTGGATCTCGACGCTCATGCTTGCCTAGGCGGACTCATTGCGCAGCGCGATCGACGACACGATCGTCGGCCGTTAGAAACGAGCGAGCCACACAGCCCGCCTCGGCACACCTACTGCCAAGGCCTCATTTGTGGGAAAAACGTGGGCAACGAAGCGAGAATAATCGTGGGATAATGTGCTGGGATTTGGCTAGAAAAGCTCGATGGTGTGGGCGGCGAAGCTAACGATGATGCATGCTACACGAGAGCCAAATGGTTGGGGGGATTTCGAGAATGCGTGGTGCTTCCTCGCAGGCCCTTCAGGAGGCAGGCATGGGGTTGGATCTCGACGCTCATGCTTGCCTTGGCGGACTCATTATGCAGCGCGATCGACGACATGATCGTCGACCGTTAAAAATGAGCGACCCAGATGGCCAGCCTCGGCACCCCTACTGGCAAGGCCTCATTGGTGGGAAAAACATGGGCAACGAAGCGAGAATAATCGTGGGATAATGTGCTGGAATATGGCTAGACAAGCAAGATGGTGTGGGCGGCGAAGCTCACGATGATGCATGCTATGTGAGGGCCAAATTGTTGGGGGGATTTCGAGCATGCGGAGTGCTTCGTCGTAGGCCCTCGGGGCGACAGACGTGGGGTTGGATCTCGACGCTCATGCTTGCCTAGGCGGACTCATTGCGCAGCGCGATCGACGACACGATCGTCGGCCGTTAGAAACGAGCGAGCCACACGGCCCGCCTCGGCACCCCTATTGCCCAGGCCTCATTGGTGGGAAAAACGTGGGCAACGAAGCGAGAATAATCATGGGATAATATGCTGGGATTTTGCTAGACAAGCTCGATGGTGTGGGCGGCGAAGCTAACGAGGATGCATGCTACACGAGAGCCAAATGGTTGGGGGGATTTCGAGAATGCGTAGTGCTTCCTCGCATGGCCCTTGAGGCGACAGACGTGGGGTTGGATCTCGACGCTCATGCTTGCCTAGGCGGACTCATTATGCAGCGCGATCGACGACACGATCGTCGGCCGTTAAAAACGAGCGAGCCAGACGGCTAGCCTCGGCACCCCTACTGCCAAGGCCTCATTGGTGGGAAAAACATGGGCAACGAAGCGAGAATAATCGTGGGATAATGTGCTGGGATATGGCTAGACAAGCTCGATGGTGTGCGCAGCGAAGCTCACGATGATGCATGCTACTTGATGGCCAAATTGTTGGGGGGATTTCGAGCGTGCGGAGTTCTTCGTCGTAGGTCCTCGGGGCGGCAGACGTGGGGTTGGATCTCGACGCTCAGGCTTGCCTAGACGGACTCATTGCTCAGCGCGATCGACGACACGATTGTCGGCCGTTAGAAATGAGCGAGCCAGACAGCCAGCCTCGGCACCCCTACCGCCAAGACCTCATTGGTGGGAAAAACGTGGGCAACGAAGCGAGAATAATCGTGGGATAATGTGCTACGATATGGCTAGACAAGCTCGATGGTGTGCGCGGCGAAGCTCACGATGATGCATGCTACTTGAGGGCCAAATTGTTGGGGGGATTTCGAGCATGCGGAGTTCTTCATCGTAGGCCCTCGGGGCGGCAGACGTGGGGTTGGATCTCGACGCTCAGGCTTGCCTAGACGGACTCATTGCTCAGCGCGATCGACGACACGATTGTCGGCCGTTAGAAATGAGCGAGCCACACGGCCAGCCTCGGCACCCCTACCGCCAAGCCACCTCATTGGTGGAAAAAAACTTGGCAAACGAAGCGAGAATAATCGTGGGATTAATGTGCTGGTATATGGCTAGACAGCTCGAATGGTGTGGGGCGGGGCGAATCTCACGATGATGCATGCTACGTGAGGGCCAAATTATTGGGGGGATTTCGAGCATGCGGAGTGCTTCGTCGTAGGCCCTCGGGGCGACAGACGTGGGGTTGGATCTCGCGCTCATGCTTGCCTAGGCGGACTCATTGCGCAGCGCAATCGACGACATGATCGTCGGCCGTTAGAAACGAGCGAGCCACACGGCCAGCCTCGGCACCCCTATTGCCAAGGCCTCATTGGTGGGAAAAACGTGGGCAACGAAGCTTAAGCGAGAATAATCGTGGGATTAATTTGCTGGATATGGCTAGACAAGCTCGATGGTGTGGGCGGCGAAGCTAATGATGATGCATGCTACGTGAGGGCCAAATTGTTGGGGGGATTTCGAGCATGCGGAGTTCTTCGTCGTAGGCCCTCAGGGCGGCAGACGTGGGGTTGGATCTCGACGCTCAGGCTTGCCTAGACGGACTCATTGCTCAGTGCGATCGACGACACGATCGTCGGCCGTTAGAAACGTGCGAGCCACATGGCCCGCCTCGGCACCCCTACTGCCAAGGCCTCATTTATGGGAAAAACGTGGTCAACGAAGCGAGAATAATCGTGGGACAATGTGCTGGGATATGGCTAGACAAGCTCGATGGTGTGGGCGGCGAAGCTCACGATGATGCATGCTACGTGAGGGCCAAATTGTTGGGGGGATTTCGAGCATGTAGAGTGCTTAGTCGTAGGCCCTCGGGGCGGCAGACGTGGGGTTGGATCTCGACGCTCATGCTTCCCTAGTCGGACTCATTACGCAGCGGAATCAATGATACGATCGTTGGCCGTTAGAAACGAGCGAGCCACACGGCCAGCCTCGGCACCCCTATTGCCAAGGCCTCATTGGTGGGAAAAACGTGGCAACGAAGCGAGAATAATCATGGGATAATGTGATGGGATTTGGCTGGATAAGCTCGATGGTGTGGGTGGCGAAGCTAACGATGATGCGTGCTACACGAGAGCCAAATGGTTGGGAGGATTTCGAGAATGCGTAGTGCCTCCTCGCATGCCCTTGAGGCGGCAGACGGGGGTTTGGATCTCGACGCTCATGCTTGCCTAGGCGGACTCATTATGCAGCACGATCGACGACACGATCGTCGGTCGTTAAAAACGAGCGAGCCAGACGGCCAGCCTCGGCACCCCTACTGCCAAGGCCTCACTTGTGGGAAAAATGTGGGCAACGAAGTGAGAATAATCGTGGGATAATGTGCTGGGATATGGCTAGACAAGCTCGATGGTGTGGGCGGCGAAGCTCACGATGATGCATGCTACGCGAGGGCCAAATTGTTGGGGGGATTTCGAGCATGCGGAGTGCTTCGTCGAAGGCCCTCGGGGCGGTAGACGTGGGGTTGGATTTCGACGCTCATGCTTCCCTAGGCGGACTCATTACGCAGCGCAATCGACGACAAGATCGTCGGCCGTTAGAAACGAGCGAGCCACACGGCCAGCCTCGGCACCCCTATTGCCAAGGCCTCATTGGTGGGAAAAATGTGGGCAACGAAGCGAGAATAATCATGGGATAATGTGCTGGGATTTGGCTAGACAAGCTCGATGGTGTGGGTGGCGAAGCTAACGATGATGCATGCTACACGAGAGCCAAATGGTTGGGGGGATGTCGAGAATGCATAGTGCTTCCTCGCAGGCCATTGAGGCGGCAGACGTGGGGTTGGATCTTGACGCTCATGCTTGCCTAGGCGGACTCATTATGCAGCGCGATCGACGACACGATCTTCGGCCGTTAAAAACGAGCGAGCCAGACGGCCAGCCTCGGCACCCCTACTGCCAAGGCCTCATTGGTGGGAAAAACGTTGGCAACGAAGCGAGAATAATCGTGGGATAATGTGCTACGATATGGCTAGACAAGCTCGATGGTGTGGGCGGCGAAGCTCACGATGATGCATGCTACGTGAGGGCCGAATTGTTGGGGGGATTTCGAGCATGCGGAGTGCTTCGTTGTAGGCCCTTGGGGCGGCAGACGTGGGGTTGGATCTCGATGCTCAAGCTTCCCTAGGCGGAATCATTGCGCAGCACGATCGACGACACGATTGTCGACCGTTAGAAACGAGCGAGCCACACGGCCAGCCTCGGCACCCCTATTGCCATGGCCTCATTGGTGGGAAAAACGTGGGCAACGAAGCGAGAATAATCATGGGATAATGTGCTGGGATTTGGCTAGACAAGCTCGTTGGTGTGGGCGGCGACACTAACGATGATGCATGCTACACGAGAGCCAAATGGTTGGGGGGATTTCGAGAATGCGTAGTGCTTCCTCGCAGGCCCTTGAGGCGGCAGACGTGGGGTTGGATCTCGACGCTCATGCTTGCCTAGGCGGACTCATTATGCAGCGCGATCGACGACACGATCTTCGGCCATTAGAAACGAGTGAGCCACACGGCCAGCCTCGGCACCCCTATTGCCAAGGCCTCATTGGTGGGAAAAACGTGGGCAACGAAGCGAGAATCATCGTGGGATAATGTGCTGGGATATGGCTAGACAAGCTCGATGGTGTGGGCGGCGAAGCTCACGATGATGCATGCTACGTGAGGGCCAAATTGTTGGGGGGATTTCGAGAATGCGGAGTGCTTCGTCGTAGGCCCTCGGGGCGGCAGACGTGGGGTTGGATCTCGATGCTCATGCTTGCCTAGGCGGACTCATTGCGCAGCGCGATCGACGACACGATCGTCGGCCGTTAGAAACGAGCGAGCCACACAGCCAGCCTCGGCACCCCTACTGCCAAGGCCTCTTTGGTGGGAAAAATGTGGGCAACGAAGCGAGAATAATCGTGGGATAATGTGCTGGGATTTGTCTAGAAAAGCTCGATGGTGTGGGCGGCGAAGCTAACGATGATGCATGCTATACAAGAGCCAAATGGCTGGGGGGATTTCGAGAATGCGTGGTGCTTCCTCGCAGGCCCTTGAGGAGGCAGACATGGGGTTGGATCTCGACGCTCATGCTTGCCTAGGCGAACTCATTATGCAGCGCGATCGACGACACGATCGTCGACCGTTAAAAACGAGCGAGCCAGACGGCCAGCCTCGGCACCCCTACTGGCAAGGCCTCATTGGTGGGAAAAACATGGGCAACGAAGCGAGAATAATCGTGGGATAATGTGCTGGAATATGGCTAGACAAGCTCAATGGTGTGGGCGGCGAAGCTCACGATGATGCATGCTATGTGAGGGCGAAATTGTTGGGGGGATTTCGAGCATGCGGAGTGCTTCGTCGTAGGCCCTCGGGGCGACAGACGTGGGGTTGGATCTCGACGCTCATGCTTGCCTAGGCGGACTCATTATGCAGCGCGATCGACGACACGATCGTCGGCCGTTGGAAAACGAGCGAGCCACCACGGCCCGCTCGGCACCCCTACTTGCCAAGGCCTCTATTGGCGGGGAAAAAGTGGGGGCAAACGAGGAGAATAATCGTGGGATAATGTGCTGGGATATGGTAGGACAAGCTCGGCATTGTGTGGGCGGCGAAAGCTTCACGATGATGCAGCTACGTGACGGCCAAATTGTTGGGGGGATTTGGAGCATGCACAGTGCTTCGTCGTAGGCCCTCGGGGCGGCAGACGTGGGGTTGGATCTCGACGCTCATGCTTGCCTAGACGGACTCATTGCGCAGCGCGATCGACAACACAATCGTCGGCCGTTAGAAACGAGCGAGCCACATAGCCAGCCTCGGCACCCCTACTGCCAAGGCCTCATTGGTGGGAAAAACGTGGGCAACGAAGCGAGAATAATCGTGGGATAATGTGCTGGGATATGGCTAGACAAGCTCGATGGTATGGGCAGCGAAGCTCACGATGACGCATGCTACGTGAGGGCCAAATTGTTGGGGGGATTTCGAGCATGCGGAGTGCTTCGTCGTAGGCCCTCGGGGCGACAGACGTGGGGTTGGATCTCGACGCTCAGGCTTGCCTAGACGGACTCATTGCTCAGCGCGATCGACGACACGATCGTCGGCCGTTAGAAACGAGCGAGCCACACAGCCATCCTCGGCACCCCTACTGCCAAGGCCTCATTGGTGGGAAAAACGTGGGCAACGAAGCGAGAATAATCGTGGGATAATGTGCTACGATATGGCTAGACAAGCTCGATGGTGTGCGCGGCGAAGCTCACGATGATGCATGCTACTTGAGGGCCAAATTGTTGGGGGGATTTCGAGCATGCGGAGTTCTTCATCGTAGGCCCTCGGGGCGGCAGACGTGGGGTTGGATCTCGACGCTCAGGCTTGCTTAGACGGACTCATTGCTCAGCGCGATCGATGACACGATTGTCGGCCGTTAGAAATGAGCGAGCCAGACAGCCAGCCTCGGCACCCCTACCGCCAAGACCTCATTGGTGGGAAAAACGTGGGCAACGAAGCGAGAATAATCGTGGGATAATGTGCTGGGATATGGCTAGACAAGCTCGATGGTGTGGGCGGCGAATCTCACGATGATGCATGCTACGTGAGGGCCAAATTATTGGGGGGATTTCAAGCATGCGGAGTGCTTCGTCGTAGGCCCTCGGGGCGACAGACGTGGGGTTGGATCTCGACGCTCATGCTTCCCTAGGCGGACTCATTGCACAGCGCGATCGACGACACGATCGTCGGCCGTTAGAAACGAGCGAGCCACACGGCCAGCCTCGGCACCCCTACTGCCAAGGCCTCATTGGTGGGAAAAACGTGGGCAACGAAGCGAGAATAATCGTGGGATAATGTGCTGGGATATGGCTAGACAAGCTTGATGGTGTGGGCGGCGAAGCTCACGATGATGCATGCTACGTGAGGGCCAAATTGTTGGGGCGATTTCGAGCATGCGGAGTTCTTCGTCGTAGGCCCTCAGGGCGGCAGACGTGGGGTTGGATCTCGACGCTCAGGCTTGCCTAGACGGACTCATTGCTCAGTGCGATCGACGACACGATCGTCGGCCGTTAGAAACGTGCGAGCCACATGGCCCGCCTCGGCACCCCTACTGCCAAGGCCTCATTTATGGGAAAAACGTGGTCAACGAAGCGAGAATAATCGTGGGACAATGTGCTGGGATATGGCTAGACAAGCTCGATGGTGTGGGCGGCGAAGCTCACGATGATGCATGCTACGTGAGGGCCAAATTGTTGGGGGGATTTCGAGCATGTAGAGTGCTTAGTCGTAGGCCCTCGGGGCGGCAGACGTGGGGTTGGATCTTGACGCTCATGCTTGCCTAGGCGGACTCATTATACAGCGCGATCGACGACACGATCTTCGGCCGTTAAAAACGAGCGAGCCACACATCCAACCTCGGCACCCCCACTGCCAAGGCCTCATTGGTGGGAAAAATGTGGGAAACAAAGCGAGAATAATCGTGGCATAATGTGCTGGGATTTGGCTAGACAAGCTCGATGGTGTGGGCGGCGAAGCTAACGATGATCCATGCTACACGAGAGCCAAATGGTTGGGGGGATTTCGAGAATGCGTAGTGCTTCCTCGCAGGCCCTTGAGGCGGCAGACGTGGGGTTGGATCTCGACGCTCATGCTTGCCTAGGCGGACTCATTATGTAGTGCGATCAACGACACGATCGTCGGCCGTTAAAAACGAGCGAGCTAGACGGCCAGCCTCGGCACCCCTACTGCCGAGGCCTCATTGGTGGGAAAAACGTGGGCAACGAAGCGAGAATAATTGTGGGATAATGTGCTGGGATATGGCTAGACAAGCTCGATGGTGTGGGCAGCGAAGCTCACGATGATGCATGCTACGTGAGGGCCAAATTGTTGGGGGGATTTCGAGTATGCAGAGTGCTTCGTCGAAGGCCATCGGGGAGACAGACGTGGGGTTGGATCTCGACGCTCATGCTTGCCTAGGCGGACTTATTGCGCAGCGCGATCGACGACACGATAGTCGACCGTTAAAAACGAGCGAGCCAGACGGCCAACCTCGGCACCCCTACTGCCAAGGCCTCATTGGTGGGAAAAACATGGGCAACGAAGCGAGAATAATCGTGGGATAATGTGCTGGGATATGGCTGGACAAGCTCGATGGTGTGGGCGGCGAAGCTCACGATGATGCATGGTACGTGAGGGCCAAATTGTTGGGGGGATTTCGAGCATGCGGAGTGCTTCGTCGTAGGCCCTCGGGGCGACAGACGTGGGGTAGGATCTCGACGCTCATGCTTGCCTAGGCGGACACATTGCGCAGCGCGATCGACGACACGATCGTCGGCTGTTAGAAACGAGCGAGCCACACAGCCAGCCTCGGCACCCCTACTGCCAAGGCCTCATTGGTGGGAAAAATGCGGGCAACGAAGCGAGCATAATTATGGGATAATGTCCTGGGATTGGCTTGACAAGCTCGTGGTGTGGGCGGTGAAGCTAACGATGATGCATCTCACGAGAGCCAACATGGTTGTGGGGATTTCGAGAATACGTAATGCTTCCTCGCAGGCCCTTGAGGCGGCGACGTGGGGTGGGATCTCGCGCTCCATGCTTGCCTAGGCGTACTCATACGCAGCGCGATCGACGACACCTATCGCGGCCGTTAAAAACGAGCGAGTCCAGACCTCTAGCCTCTGCACCCCTACTGCCAATGCTCATTGGTGGGAAAAACGTGGGCACGAAGCGAGAATAACGGGATAATGCGCTGGGATCTGGCTAGACAAGCTCGATGGTGTGGGCGGCGAAGCTCACGATGATGCATGGTACGTGAGGGCCAAATTGTTGGGGGGATTTCGAGCATTCGGAGTGCTTCGTCGTAGGCCCTCGTGGCGGTAAACGTGGGGTTGGATCTTGATGCTCTTGCTTGCCTAGGCGGACTCATTGCGGAGCGTGATCGACGACACGATCGTCAGCCGTTAGAAACGAGCGAGCCACACAGCCAGCCTCGGCACCTCCATTGCCAAGGCCTCATTGGTGGGAAAAACGTGGGCAACGAAGCGAGAATAATCATGGGATAATGTGCTGGGATATGGCTAGACAAGCTCGATGTTGTGGGCGGCGAAGCTTACGATGATGCATGCTTTACGAGAGCCAAATGGTTGGGGGGATTTCGAGAATGCGTAGTGCTTCCTCGCAGGCCCTTGAGGCGATAGACGTGGGGTTGGATCTCGACGCTCATGCTTGCCTAGGCGGACTCATTACGCAGCGCGATCGACGACACGATCGTCGACCGTGAAAAACGAGCGAGCCGGACCACCAGCCTCGGCACCCCTACTGCCAAGGCCTCATTGGTGGGAAAAACGTGGGCAACGAAGTGAGAATAATCGTGGGATAATGTGCTGGGATATGGCTAGACAAGCTCGATGGTGTTGGCGGCGAAGCTCACGATGATGCATGCTACGTGTGGGCCAAATTGTTGGGGGGATGTCGAGCATGCGGAGTGCTTCGTTGTAGGCCCTCGGGGCGGCAGACGTGGGGTTGGATCTCGACGCTCATGCTTGCCTCGACGGACTCATTGCGCAGCGCGATCGACGACACGATCGTCGGCCGTTAGAAACGAGCGAGCCATACGGCCAGCCTCGGCACCCCTATTGCCAAGGCCTCATTGGTGAGAAAAACATGGGCAACGAAGCGAGAATAATCCTGGGATAATGTGCTGGGATTTTGCTAGACAAGCTCGATGGTGTGGGCGGCGAAGCTAACGATGATGCATGCTACACGAGAGCCAAATGGTTGGGGGATTTCGAGAATGCGTAGTGCTTCCTCGCAGGCCCTTGAGGCGACAGACGTGGGGTTGGATCTCGACGCTCATGCTTACCTAGGCGGACTCATTGCGCAGCGAAACGCGTCAACGACAACATCGTCGTCCGTTATAAACGAGCGAGCCACACAGCCAACCTCGGCACCCCACTGCCAAGGGCTCATTGTGGGAAAAATTGTGGGAAAACAAGCGAGAATACTCTTGCATATGTGCTTGGGATTTGGCTAGACAAGCCGATGGTGTGGGCGGCGAAGCTAAACGATGACCATGCTAAACACGAGAGCCAAATGGTTGGGGGATTCGAGAATGCGAGTGCTTCCTCGCAGGCCCTTGAGGCGGCAGACGTGGGGTTTGATCTCGACGCTCATGCTCGCCTAGGCGGACTCGTTGCGCAGTGCGATCGACGACACGATCGTCGGCCTATAGCAACGAGCGAGCCACACAGCCAGTCTCGACACCCCTACTGCCAAGGTCTCATCTGTGGGAAAAACCTGGGCAACGAAGCGAGAATAAACGTGGGATAATGAGCTGGGATGCGGCCAGACAAGCTCGATGGTGTGGGCGGCGAAGCTAACGATGATGCATGCTACGTGAGGGCCAAATTGTTGGGGGGGATTCGAGCATGCGGAGTGCTTCGTCGTAGGCCCTCGGGCGGCAGATTTTGGTTTGGATCTCGTCGCTCATGGCTTGCCTGGCGGACTCATTGGCGCAGCGCGATCGACGACAACGATCCGTTAGCCGTTAAAAACGAGCGAGCACAGACGCCAACCTCGGCACCCCCTACTGCAAGGCCTCATTGGTGGGAAAAACGTGGGCAACGAAGCGAGAATAATAGCGGGATAATGTGCTGGGATATCGCTGGACAAGCTCGATGGTGTGGGCGGCAAAGCTCACGATGATGCATGCTACGTGAGGGCCGAATTATTGGGGGGATTTGGAGCATGCGGAGAGCTTCGTCGAAGGCCCTCGGGGCGGCAGACGTGGGGTTGGATCTCGACGCTTATGCTTGCCTAGGCGGACTCATTGCGCAGCGCGATCGACGACACGATCGTCGGCCGTTAGAAACGAGCGAGCCACACAGCCAGCCTCGGCACCCCTACTGCCAAGGCCTCATTGGTGGGAAAAACGTGTGCAACGAAGCGAGAATAATCCTGGGATAATGTGCTGGGATATGGCTAGACAAGCTCGATGGTGTGGGCGGCGAAGCTCACGATGATGCATGCTACCTGATGGCCAAATTGTTGGGGGGATTTCGAGCATGTGGAGTGCTTCGTTGTAGGCCCTCGGGGCGACAGACGTGGGAGTGGATCTCGATGCTCATGCTTGCCTAGGCGGACTCATTGCGCAGCGCGACCGACGACACGATCGTCAGCTGTTAGAAACGAGCGAGCCACACAGCCAGCCTCGGCACCCCTACTGCCAAGGCCTCATTGGTGGAAAAAATGTGGGCAACAAAGCGAGCATAATTGTGGGATAATGTGCTGGAATTTGGCTAGACAAGCTCGATGGTGTGGGCGGCAAAGCTCACGATGATGCATGCTACGTGAGGGCCAAATTGTTGGGGGAATTTCGAGCATGCGGAGTGCTTCGTCGTAGGCCCTCGGGGTGGTAAACGTGGGGTTGGATCTCGACGCTCATGCTTGCCTAGGCGGACTCATTGCGGAGCGCGATCGACCACACGATCGTCAGCCGTTAGAAACGAGCGAGCCACACGGCCAGCCTCGGCACCTCCATTGCCAAGGCCTCATTGGTGGGAAAAACGTGGGCAACGAAGCGAGAATAATCATCGGATAATGTGCTGGGATTTGGCTAGACAAGCTCAATGGTGTGGGCGGCGAAGCTCACATGATGCATGCTACGTGAGGGCCAAATTGTTGGGGTGATTTCGAGCATGCGGAGTGCTTCGTCGTAGGCCGTCGGGGCGACAGACGTGGGGTTGGATCTCGACGCTCATGCTTGCCTAGGCGGACTCATTATGCAGCGTGATCGACAACACGATCGTCGGCTGTTAAAAACGAGCGAGCCAGACGGCCAGCCTCGGCACCCATACTGCCAAGGCCTCATTGGTGGGAAAAACGTAGGCAACGAAGCGAGAATAATCGTGGGATAATGTGTTGGGATATGGCTAGACAAGCTCGATGGTGTGGGCGGCGAAGCTCACGATGATGCATGCTACGTGAGGGCTAAATTATTGGGGGGATTTCGAGCATGCGAAGTGCTTCGTCGTTGGCCCTCGTGGCGGTAAACGTGGGGTTGGATCTCGACGCTTTTGCTTGCCTAGGCGGACTCATTGCGGAGCGTGATCGACGACACGATCGTCGGCCGTTAGAAACGAGCGAGCCACACAGCCAGCCTCGGCACCTCCATTGCCAAGGTCTCATTGGTGGGAAAAACGTGGGCAACGAAGCGAGAATAATCATGGGATAATGTGCGGGGATTTACTAGACAAGCTCGATGGTGTGGGCGGCGAAGCTAATGAGGATGCATGTCTACAGAGAGCCCAAATGGTTGGGGCGTTATCGGAGAATGCGGAGTGCTCCTCGCAGGCCCTTGAGGCGCCAGACGTGGGGGTTGGATCTCGCACGCTCATGCTTGCCTGGCGCAGTCATTGTGCAGCGCGATCGCGACACGATCGTTGGCCGTTAAAAACGCGCGAGCCAGCGCCAGCCTCGGCAACCACCTACTGCCAAGGCCTCATTGGTGAGAAAAACCGGTGGGGCACGAAGCGAGAATAATCCTGGTTATAATGTGCTGGGTATGGCTTTAGACAAGCTCCGATGGTGTGGGCGCGAAGCTCACGATGATGCATGCTACGGAGTGCCAAATTATTGGGGGGATTTGAGCATGTGGAGTGCTTCGTCGAGGCCCTCGGGGCGGCAGACGTGGGGTTGGATCTCAACGATCATGCTTGCCTAGGCGGATTCATTGCATAGCGCGATCGACGACACGATCGTCGGCCGTTAGAAACGAGCGAGCCACACAGCCAGCCTCGGCACCCCTACTGCCAAGGCCTCATTGGTGGGAAAAACGCGGGCAACGAAGCGAGAATAATCCTGGGATAATGTGCTGGGATTTGGCTAGACAAGCTCGATGATGTGGGCAGCGAAGCTAACGATGATGCGTGCTACACGAGAGCCAAATGGTTGAGGGGATTTCGAGCATGCGGAGTGCTTCGTCGTAGGCCCTCGGGGCGGCAGACGTGGGGTTGGATCTCGACGCTCATGCTTGCCTAGGCGGACTCATTGCGCAGCGCGATCGACGACACGATCGTCGGCCGTTAGAAACGAGCGAGCTACACGGCCAGCCTCGGCACCCCTACTGCCAAGGCCTCATTGGTGGGAAAAACATGGGCAACGAAGCGAGAATAATCGTGGGATAATGTGCTGGGATATGGCTGGACAAGCTCGATGGTGTGGGCGGCGAAGCTCACGATGATGCATGCTACGTGAGGGCCGAATTATTGGGGGGATTTGGAGCATGCGGAGAGCTTCGTCGAAGGCCCTCGGGGCGGCAGATGTGGGGTTGGATCTCGACGCTCATGCTTGCCTAGGCGGACTCATTGCGCAGCGCGATCGACGACACGATCGTTAGCCGTTAAAAACGAGCGAGCCAGACGGCCAACCTCGGCACCCCTACTGCCAAGGCCTCATTGGTGGGAAAAACATGGGCAACGAAGCGAGAATAATCGCGGGATAATGTGCTGGGATATCGCTGGACAAGCTCGATGGTGTGGGCGGCGAAGCTCACGATGATGCATGCTACGTGAGGGCCGAATTATTGGGGGGATTTGGAGCATGCGGAGAGCTTCGTCGAAGGCCCTCGGGGCGGCAGACGTGGGGTTTGATCTCGACGCTTATGCTTGCCTAGGCGGACTCATTGCGCAGCGCGATCGACGACACGATCGTCGGCCGTTAGAAACGAGCGAGCCACACAGCCAGCCTCGGCACCCCTACTGCCAAGGCCTCATTGGTGGGAAAAAACGTGTGCAACGAATGCGAGAATAATCCTGGGATAATGTGCTGGGATATGGCTAGACAAGCTCGATGGTGTGGGCGGCGAAGCTCACGATGATGCATGCTACGTGATGGCCAAATTGTTGGGGGGATTTCGGGCATGCGGAGTGCTTCGTTGTAGGCCCTCGGGGCGACAGACGTGGGGTTGGATCTTGACGCTCATGCTTGCCTAGGCGGACTCATTGCGCAGCGCGATCGACGACACGATCGTCGGCCGTTAGAAACGAGTGAGCCACATGGCTAGCCTCGGCACCCTTACTGCCAAGGCCTCATTGGTGGAAAAAATGTGGGCAACGAAGCGAGAATAATCGTGGGATAATGTGCTGGGATATGGCTAGACAAGCTCGATGGTGTGGGCGGCGAAGCTCACGATGATGCATGCTACGTGAGGGCCAAATTGTTGGGGGGATTTCGAGCATGCGGAGTGCTTCGTCGTAGGCCCTCGGGGTGGTAAACGTGGGGTTGGATCTCGACGCTCATGCTTGCCTAGGCGGACTCATTGCGAAGCGTGATCGACGACACGATCGTCGATCGTTAGAAACGAGCGAGCCACACGGTCAGCCTCGGCACCTCCATTGCCAAGGCCTCATTGGTGGAAAAACGTGGGCAACGAAGCGAGAATAATCATGGGATAATGTGCTGGGATTTGGCTAGACAAGCTCGATGGTGTGGGCGGCGAAGCTCACGATGATGCATGCTACGTGAGGGCCAAATTGTTGGGGGGATTTCGAGCATGCGGAGTGCTTCGTCGTAGGCCGTCGGGGCGGCAGACGTGGGGTTGGATCTCGACGCTCATGCTTGCCTAGGCGGACACATTGCGCAGCGCGATCGACGACACGATCGTCGGCTGTTAGAAATGAGCGAGCCACACAGCCAGCCTCGGCACCCCTACTGCCAAGGCCTCATTGGTGGGAAAAATGCGGGCAACGAAGCGAGCATAATTATGGGATAATGTGCTGGGATTTGGCTTGACAAGCTCGATGGTGTGGGCGGTGAAGCTAACGATGATGCATGCTACACGAGAGCCAAATGGTTGGGGCGATTTCGAGAATGCGGAGTGCTTCCTCGCAGGCCCTTGAGGCGGCAGACGTGGGGTTGGATCTCGACGCTCATGCTTGCCTAGGCGGACTCATTACGCAGCGCGATCGACGACACGATCGTCGGCCGTTAAAAACGAGCGAGCCAGACCTCCAGCCTCGGCACCCCTACTGCCAAGGCCTCATTGGTGGGAAAAACGTGGGCAACGAAGCGAGAATAATAGTGGGATAATGTGCTGGGATAAGGCTAGACAAGCTCGATGGTGTGGGCGGCGAAGCTCACGATGATGCATGCTACGTGAGGGCCAAATTGTTGGGGGGATTTCGAGCATGCGGAGTGCTTCGTCATAGGCCCTCGTGGCGGTAAACGTGGGGTTGGATCTCGACGCTCATGCTTGCCTAGGCGGACTCATTGCGGAGCGTGATCGACGACACGATCGTCGGCCGTTAGAAACGAGCGAGCCACACAGCCAGCCTCGGCACCTCCATTGCCAAGGTCTCATTGGTGGGAAAAACGTGGGCAACGAAGCGAGAATAATCATGGGATAATGTGCTGGGATTTAACTAGACAAGCTCGATGGTGTGGGCGGCGAAGCTAATGATGATGCATGCTACACGAGAGCCAAATGGTTGGGGCGATTTCGAGAATGCGGAGTGCTTCCTCGCAGGCCCTTGAGGCGGCAGACGTGGGGTTGGATCTCGACGCTCATGCTTGCCTAGGCGCAGTCATTGTGCAGCGCGATCGACGACACGATCGTTGGCCGTTAAAAACGAGCGAGCCAGACGGCCAGCCTCGGCACCCCTACTGCCAAGGCCTCATTGGTGGGAAAAACGTGGGCAACGAAGCGATAATAATCGTGGGATAATGTGCTGGGATATGGCTAGACAAGCTCGATGGTGTGGGCGGCGAAGCTCACGATGATGCATGCTACGTGAGGGCCAAATTATTGGGGGGATTTGGAGCATGTGGAGTGCTTCGTCGAAGGCCCTCGGGGCGGCAGACGTGGGGTTGGATCTCAACGATCATGCTTGCCTAGGCGGATTCATTGCATAGCGCGATCGACGACACGATCGTCGGCCGTTAGAAACGAGCGAGCCACACAGCCAGCCTCGGCACCCCTACTGCCAAGGCCTCATTGGTGGGAAAAACGCGGGCAACGAAGCAAGAATAATCCTGGGATAATGTGCTGGGATTTGGCTAGACAAGCTCGATGATGTGGGCAGCGAAGCTAACGATGATGCGTGCTACACGAGAGCCAAATGGTTGAGGGGATTTCGAGCATGCGGAGTGCTTCGTCGTAGGCCCTCGGGGCGGCAGACGTGGGGTTGGATCTCGACGCTCATGCTTGCCTAGGCGTACTCATTGCGCAGCGCGATCAACGACACCATCGTCGGCCGTTAGAAACGAGCGAGCCACACAGCCAACCTCGGCACCCCCACTGCCAAGGCCTCATTGGTGGGAAAAATGTGGGAAACAAAGCGAGAATAATCGTGGGATAATGTGCTGGGAATTATTTAGACAAGCTTGATGGTGTGGGCGGCGAAGCTAACGATGATCCATGCTACACGAGAGCCAAATGGTTGGGGGGATTTCGAGAATGCGTAATGCTTCCACGCAGGCCCTTGAGGCGGCAGACGTGGGGTTGGATCTCGACGCTCATGCTTGCCTAGGCGGACTCATTATGTAGCGCGATCGACGACACGATCGTCGGCCGTTAAAAACGAGCGAGCCAGATGGCCAGCCTCGACACCCCTACTGCCGAGGCCTCATTGGTGGGAAAAACGTGGGCAACGAAGCGAGAATAATTGTGGGATAATGTGCTGGGATATGGCTAGACAAGCTCGATGGTGTGGGCGGCGAAGCTCACGATGATGCATGCTACGTGAGGGCCAAATTGTTGGGGGGATTTCGAGCATGCGGAGTGCTTCGTCGTAGGCCCTCGGGGCGGCAGATGTGGGGTTGGATCTCGACGCTCATGCTTGCCTAGGCGGACTCATTGCGCAGCGCGATCGACGACACGATCGTTAGCCGTTAAAAACGAGCGAGCCAGACGGCCAACCTCGGCACCCCTACTGCCAAGGCCTCATTGGTGGGAAAAACATGGGCAACGAAGCGAGAATAATCGCGGGATAATGTGCTGGGATATCGCTGGACAAGCTCGATGGTGTGGGCGGCGAAGCTCACGATGATGCATGCTACGTGAGGGCCGAATTATTGGGGGGATTTGGAGCATGCGGAGAGCTTCGTCGAAGGCCCTCGGGGCAGCAGACGTGGGGTTGGATCTCGACGCTTATGCTTGCCTAGGCGGACTCATTGCGCAGCGCGATCGATGACACGATCGTCGGCCGTTAGAAACGAGCGAGCCACACAGCCAGCCTTGGCACCCCTACTGCCAAGGCCTCATTGGTGGGAAAAACGTGTGCAACGAAGCGAGAATAATCCTGGGATAATGTGCTGGGATATGGCTAGACAAGCTCGATGGTGTGGGCGGCGAAGCTCACGATGATGCATGCTACCTGATGGCCAAATTGTTGGGGGGATTTCGAGCATGTGGAGTGCTTCGTTGTAGGCCCTCGGGGCGACAGACGTGGGAGTGGATCTCGATGCTCATGCTTGCCTAGGCGGACTCATTGCGCAGCGCGACCGACGACACGATCGTCAGCTGTTAGAAACGAGCGAGCCACACAGCCAGCCTCGGCACCCCTACTGCCAAGGCCTCATTGGTGGAAAAAATGTGGGCAACAAAGCGAGCATAATTGTGGGATAATGTGCTGGAATTTGGCTAGACAAGCTCGATGGTGTGGGCGGCAAAGCTCACGATGATGCATGCTACATGAGGGCCAAATTGTTGGGGGGATTTCGAGCATACGGAGTGCTTCGTCGTAGGCCCTCGGGGTGGTAAACGTGGGGTTGGATCTCGACGCTCATGCTTGCCTAGGCGGACTCATTGCGGAGCGCGATCGACCACACGATCGTCAGCCGTTAGAAACGAGCGAGCCACACGGCCAGCCTCGGCACCTCCATTGCCAAGGCCCCTCATGGGGGTAGAAAAAAACGTGGGCAACAAGCGCTAATAATCATCGGAATAATGTGCTGGGATTTGGCTAGACCAAGCTTCAATGGTGTGGCGGCGAAGCTCATATGATCATGGCTAATGACGTGAGGGCCAAATTGGTTGGGGTGATTTCGAGCATTTGCGGAGTGGCTTTTTCTCGTAGGCCGTCGTGGCGACAGACGTGGGGTTGGATCTCGACGCTCTCCGCTTGCCTAGGCGGACACATTGCGTAGCGTGATCAACGACACGATCGTCGGCTGTTAAAAACGAGCGAGCCACACAGCCAGCCTCGGCACCCCTACTGCCAAGGCCTCATTGGTGGGAAAAATGCGGGCAACGAAGCGAGCATAATTATGGGATAATGTGCTGGGATTTGGCTAGACAAGCTCGATGGTGTGGGCGGCGAAGCTAACGATGATGCATGCTACACGAGGGCCAATTGGTTGGGGGGATTTCGAGAATGCGGAGTGCTTCCTCGCAGGCCCTTGAGGCGGCAGACGTGGGGTTGGATCAATCGACGCTCATATCTTGCCTAGCAGGACTCATTCCGCAGCGCATCGACGACAACCATCGTCGGGCCGTTAAAAACAGCGAGCCAGAGCCTCTACCCCCGCACCTCTGCTGCCAAGGCCTCATCAGTGGGAAAAATGTGGGCAACGAAGCGAGAATAATCGGGGGATAATGAGCTGGGATGTGGCTAGACAAGCTCGATGGTGTGGGCGGCGAAGCTAACGATGATGCATGCTACGTGAGGGCCAAATAGTTGGGGGGATTTCGAGCCTGCGGAGTGCTTCGTCGCAGGCCCTCGAGGCGGCAGACGTGGAGTTTATCTCCGACGCTCTTGCTTGCCTAGCGTGACTCATTGCCGTAGCGTGATCTGACTACAACTATCTGTCCCGGCCGCGTTAGAAAACGAGCGGTCCACAACAGCCAGCCTCTGCACCCTGCCATTGGCCAAGGTCTCATTGGGTGGTGAAAAAAACGTGAGGCAACTAATCGAGAATAATCATGGGATAAATGTGCTGGGATTTTAACTAGAGAGCAAGCTCGATGGTGTGGGCGGCGAAGCTAATGATGATGCATGCTACACGAGGGCCAAATGGTTGGGGCGATTTCGAGAATGCGGAGTGCTTCCTCGCAGGCCCTTGAGGCGGCAGACGTGGGGTTGGATCTCGACGCTCATGCTTGCCTAGGCGCAGTCATTGTGCAGCGCGATCGACGACACGATCGTTGGCCGTTAAAAACGAGCGAGCCAGACGGCCAGCCTCGGCACCCCTACTTCCAAGGCCTCATTGGTGGGAAAAACGCGGGCAACCAAGTGAGAATAATCGTTGGATAATGTGCTGGGATATGGCTAGACAAGCTCGATGGTGTGGGCGGCGAAGCTCACGATGATGCATGCTACGTGAGGGCCAAATTATTGGGGGGATTTGGAGCATGTGGAGTGCTTCGTCGAAGGCCCTCGGGGCGACAGACGTGGGGTTGGATCTCAACGATCATGCTTGCCTAGGCGGATTCATTGCATAGCGCGATCGACGACACGATCGTCGGCCGTTAGAAACGAGCGAGCCACACAGCCAGCCTCGGCACCCCTACTGCCAAGGCCTCATTGGTGGGAAAAACGCGGGCAACGAAGCAAGAATAATCCTGGGATAATGTGCTGGGATTTGGCTAGACAAGCTCGATGATGTGGGCAGCGAAGCTAACGATGATGCGTGCTACACGAGAGCCAAATGGTTGAGGGGATTTCGAGCATGCGGAGTGCTTCGTCGTAGGCCCTCGGGGCGGCAGACGTGGGGTTGGATCTCGACGCTCATGCTTGCCTAGGCGTACTCATTGCGCAGCGCGATCAACGACACCATCGTCGACCGTTAGAAACGAGCGAGCCACACAGCCAACCTCGGCACCCCCACTGCCTAGGCCTCATTGGTGGGAAAAATGTGGGAAACAAAGCGAGAATAATCGTGGGATAATGTGCTGGGAATTATTTAGACAAGCTTGATGGTGTGGGCGGCGAAGCTAACGATGATCCATGCTACACGAGAGCCAAATGGTTGGGGGGATTTCGAGAATGCGTAATGCTTCCACGCAGGCCCTTGAGGCGGCAGACGTGGGGTTGGATCTCGACGCTCATGCTTGCCTAGGCGAACTCATTACGCAGCGCGATCGACAACACGATCGTCGGCCGTTAAAAACGAGCGAGCCAGACCTCCAGCCTCGGCACCCCTACTGCCAAGGCCTCATTGGTGGGAAAAACGTGGGCAACGAAGCGAGAATAATAGTGGGATAATGTGCTGGGATATGGCTAGACAAGCTCGACGGTGTGGGCGGCGAAGCTCACGATGATGCATGCTACGTGAGGGCGAAATTGTTGGGGGGATTTCGAGCATGCGGAGTGCTTCGTCATAGGCCCTCGTGGCGGTAAACGTGGGGTTGGATCTCGACGCTCATGTTTGCCTAGGCGGACTCATTGCGGAGCATGATCGACGATACGATCGTCGGCCGTTAGAAACGAGCGAGCCACACAGCCAGCCTCGGCACCTCCATTGCCAAGGCCTCATTGGTGGGAAAAACGTGGGCAACGAAGCGAGAATAATCATGGGATAATGTGCTGGGATATGGCTAGACAAGCTCGATGTTGTGGGCGGCGAAGCTTACGATGATGCATGCTTTACGAGAGCCAAATGGTTGGGGGGATTTCGAGAATGCGTAGTGCTTCCTCGCAGGCCCTTGAGGCGATAGACGTGGGGTTGGATCTCGACGCTCATGCTTGCCTAGGCGGACTCATTACGCAGCGCGATCGACGACACGATCGTCGACCGTGAAAAACGAGCGAGCCGGACCACCAGCCTCGGCACCCCTACTGCCAAGGCCTCATTGGTGGGAAAAACGTGGGCAACGAAGTGAGAATAATCG
>JAJFZO010000624.1:0-2500 GCA_021397835.1 Moringa oleifera
GCCCAGTGAGCGAGCCAGGGGAGCCGCGTCGCATGGACCCTGGGCACGGGTGGAATGCCCAGGTAGCCCCCAGTAGGCTCAGCATGGGCCAAGTGCCCAACATGCGGAAGCAGTGGGCGCACCAGCCAGGCCACAGGCGCTAATCGCGAGCCAGCCCCCTCGTCCCTGTCCCTCGACTAAGTGCCCAGCGAGCGAGCCAGGGGAGCTGCGTCGCATGAACCCTTGGCATGGGAGGCATGCCCCGGCAGCCCCCAGCAGGCATGGCATGGGCCAAGTGCCCAGCGTGTGGCAGCGGTGGACGCGCCAGCCAGGCCATGGGCGCCCATCGCGAGCCAGCCCCCGCATCCCCATCCCTCCACTTAGTGCCCAGCGAGCGAGCGAGGGGAGCCGCATTTCATGGACCCTGGGCACGGGAGGCATGCCCTGGCAGCACCCAGCAGGCATGGCATGGGCCAAGTTCCCAGCTTGCGGCAGCGGTGGGCGCACCAGCCAGGCCACAAGCGCCCATCACGAGCCAGCCCCCTCGTCCATGTCCCTCGACTTTGTGCTAAGCGAGCGAGCCAGAGGGGCCGTGTCGCTTGGACCCGGGGAACGGTAGGCATGCCCAGACCGCCCCCAGTAGGCACGACATGGGCTGCTCGGCCAGCGTGCGACAGTTGTGGGCGCGCCAGCCATGCCATGGGCGCCCATCGCGAGCCAGCCCCCTCGTCCCTGCCCCTCAACTGACTGCCCAACGTGCGAGCAAGGGGTGCCGTGTCGCATGGACACTGGGCACGGGTGGCACGGCCAGGCAGTCCGCAGCAGGAACGGCATGGGCTGCTCGCCCAGCGTGTGGCAGCGGTGGGCGCGCCAGCCAGGCCTCTGGCCCCTATCGCGAGACAGCCCTCACGTCCCTACCCCTCGACTAAGTGCCCAGCGAGCGAGCCAGGGGGGCCGCATTGCATGGACCCTGGGCACTGGTGGCATGACCAAGAAGCTCCCAGCTGGCACGGCATGGGCTGCTCGCCCAGCGTGCAGCAGCGGTGGTTGCGCTAGCCAAGCCGCGGGCGCCCATCGCGAGCCAGCCCCCTCGTCCCTGCCGCTTGACTGACTGCCCAGCGTGCGAGTCAGGGGTGCCACAGCAGTCGCCAGCAGGCATCGCGCCAGCCTTGCCAGGGGCGCCCCATGCGAGCCAGCCGCGAGCACGCTGTGAGGCTCAGCACATGCTGTGGGCGTTGATTTCATGGGCAAGCTTGCCTTGGCCGTGGCCCCTGGCTCTGGTGAACCCTGAGGGCTGCCATGGGGTTGCTTGAGGTGTGCTGGACAGGGCAGCCAGCATGCACCTTGGGCCAGGCAGAGGCACAGCTGCCCCAGCTTGTTGGCCACAATGCCTAGTTGCGAAATTGTTTTGAATTGACCATCTTTTCATCATGGAATGGGTCCCGAAATGACTCAAATTATTCGTGTAATTCATGAGGAGTCTGCCCCTGAAGTTTGGGATCATTTCGACTCACGGGCTATTTTTGATGATTTTTTCAATTTTCGGCTGTAGAAAATTTATTAAAAAAAATTTAGTGCCCAAAAAATTCTGAAAATTTTTCTGGTGGTAGATATGATTATTCTCCATTTATGTACAAAATTTCAGCTCAAAATTCCAAGTAAATAATTTTTTAGACCCATTATGACGGCTCAGACATATTGACGTTTCCTCCTGCCGAGAGTGAAATTTCATTTAAGACGCTTTAGGAGGGAGGTGGTCACCTAGCTTGCTGGGTGCCAACAGGCCATGCGTGCCTCCCCCCCTGCCCATCCCACGTGGGCAGGCACTGGGCTTGGGCAACCCAGCGCGCATGGCATGGGCAGGGCGGCTTGCTGCCTTGCCCATCCAGCCGGTGGTGCGTGGCTGTGGCGGCTACCACCGCTGGCAGGCAGGCGGCCGGCGACGTCGGCCGAAGAGTGTGGGATGCCCGATCAGTAGCCAACGGAGTGGGGAAAACATGGGAAATGAAATCTGCTAAATTGTGGGCAATGAAATGAGAAAAATCGTGGGATAATGAGCTGGGATGTGGCTGCACAAGCTCGACGGTGTGGGCGGCGAAGCTAATGATGATGCATGCTACGCGAGGGCCAAATCGCTGGGGGGATTTCGAGCATGCGGAGTGCTTCGTCGCAGGCCCTCGAGGCGGCGGACGTGGGGTTGGATCCCGACGCTCAGGCTTGCCTAGGCGGACTCGTTGCGCAGCGCGATCGGCAACACGATCGTCGGCCGTTAGCAACGAGCGAGACACACAGCCCGCCTGGGCAAGGCGTGACACCCCTGCTGCCAAGGCCTCATCGGTGGGAAAAACGTGGGCAACGAAATAAGAGAAATTATGGGATAATGGGCTGGGATGTGGCTAGACAAGCTCGATGGTGTGGGCGGTAAAGCTAACGATGATGCATGCTACGTGAGGGCCAAATCGCTTAGGCGATTTCGAGCATGCGGAGTGCTTCGTCTTAGGCCCTCGAGGCGGCGGACGTG
>JAJFZO010000624.1:10000-12500 GCA_021397835.1 Moringa oleifera
CCCTAGCATCCCCCAGTAGGTACGGCATGGGCCAAGTGCCCAGCGGGCGGTAGAGGTGGGCACGTCATCTAGGCCACGGGCGTCCATCGCTAGCCAGCCCCCTCGTCCCTGTCCCCAGACTTAGTGCCCAGCTAGTGAGCCAGGGGGGCCGCGCCGCATGGACCATGGGCACGGGTGGCATGCCCAGGCAACCCCCAGTATGCACGCCATGGACCAAGTGCCAAGTGTGCGGTAGTGGTGGGCGCGCCAGCCAGGCCACCGCCGCCCATCGCGAGCCAGCCCCCTCATCCCTGTCCCACGACTAAGTGCCCAGCGAGCGAGCCAGGGGAGCCGTGTCGCACAGATCCTGGGCATGGGAGGCATGTCAAAGAAGCCCCCAGTATGCTCGGCATGGGCCAAGTGCCCAGCGTGCGGCAGCGATGGGCGTGCCAGACAGGCCACGGGTGCCCATCACGAGCCAGCCCCCTCGTCCTTGTCCCACAACTAAGTGCCCAGCGAGCGAGCCAAGGGAGCCATGTCGCACAGATCCTGGGCATGAGAGGCATGCCCAGGAAGCCCCCAAAATGCTCAGCATGGGCCAAGTGCCCAGCATGTGGCAGCGGTGGGCGCGCCAGCTAGGCCACAGGCATCCATCGCGAGCCAGCTCCCTCATTCCTATCCCTCGACTAAGTGCCCAAGGACCGAGCCAGGGGAGCCACGTTGCATGGACCCTGGGCACGGGAAGCATGCCCTAGCAGCCCCCACAAGGTACGGCATGGGCCAATTGCCCAGTGTACGGCAGCGGTGGGCGCACTAGCCAGGCCACAGGCGCCTATCGTGAGCCAGCTCCCTCGTCCCTGTCCCTCGACTAAGTGCCGAGCGAGTGAGCCAGAGGAGCCATGTCGCAGGGACCCTGGGCATGGGAGGCATGCCTCAGCAGCCCCCAGCAGGCACGGCAAGGGCCAAGTGCCTAGCGTGCGGTAGAGGTGGGGGCGCCAGCCAGGCGACAGGCGCCCTTCGCGAGCCAGCCCCCTCGTCCCTGTCCCTCGACTAAGTGCCGAGCGAGTGAGCCAGGGGAGCCATGTTGGAAAGACCCTGGGCATGGAAGGCATGCCCAGGCAGCCCCCAGTATGCACGCCATGGGCCAAGTGCCCAGTGTGCGGAAGCGGTGGGCGCGCCAGCCAGGCCATCGCCGCCCATCTCGAGCCAGCCCCCTCGTCCCTGTCCCGTGACTAAGTGGCCAACAAGCGAGCCAGGGGAGCCGCGTCACATAGATCCTGGGCATGGGAGGCATGCCCAGGAAGCCCCCAGTATGCTCGGCATGGGCCAAGTGCCCAGCGTGAGGCAGCGGTGGGCGCGCCAGACAGGTCACGGGCGCCCATCGCGAGCCAGCCCCCTCGTCCCTGTCCCACGACTAAGTGCCCAGCGAGCAAGCCAGGGGCGCCGCGTCGCACAGATCCTGCGCATGGGAGGCATGCCCAGGAAGCCCCCAGAATGCTCGGCATGGGTCAAGTGCCCAGCGTGCGGCAGCGGTGGGCGCACCAGCCAGGCCACAGGCGCCCATCGCGAGCCTGCTCCCTCGTTCCTGTCCCTCGACCAAGTACCTAGGGGCCGAGCCAGGGGAGCCACGTCGCATGGACCCTGGGCACGGGAGGCATGCCCACGCAGCCCCCACAAGGTACGACATGGGCCAATTGCCTAGCGTGCGACAGCGGTGGGCGCACTAGCCAGGCCACAGGCGCCCATCATGAGCCAGCTCCCTCGTCCCTGTCCCTCGACTAAGTGCCCAGCGAGCGTGCCAGGGAGCCATACCGCATGTACCCTAGGCACGGGAGGCATGCCCCAGCATCCCCCAGCAGGTACGGCATGGGCCAAGTGCCCAGCGGGCGGTATAGGTGGGCGCGTCATCCAGGCCACAGGCGTCCATCGCTAGCCAGCCCCCTCGTCCCTGTCCCACGACTAAGTGCCCAGCAAGTGAGCCAGGGGAGCCGCGTTGCACAGATCCTGGGCTTGGGAGGCATGCCCAAGAAGCCCCCAGTATGCTCGGCATGGAACAAGTTCCCAGCGTGCGGCAGCGATGGGCGTGCCAGACAGGCCACAGGCTCCCATCGCGAGCCAGCCCCCTCGTCCCTGTCCCTCGACTAAGTGCCCAGCGAGCGAGCCTGGGGAGCCGTGTCACATGGACCCTAGGCACAAGTGGCATACCCAGGCAGCCCCCAGCAAGCATGGCAAGGGCCAAGTTCCCAGCATGCGGCAGCGGTGGGCGCACCAGCCAAGGCACGGGCTCCCATCGCGAGCGAGCCCCCTGGTCCCTGTCCTTCGACTAAGTGCCCAGTGAACGAGCCAGGGGAGCGGTGTCCCATGGACCTTAGGAACGGTAGGCATGCCCAGGCAGCCCCCAGTATGCATGGCATGGGCCAAGTGCCCAGCGTGAGGCAACGGTGGGCGCGCCAGACAGGCCACGGGCTCCCATCGCGAGCCAGCCCCCTCGTCCCTGTCCCTCGACTAAGTGCCCAGCGAC
>JAJFZO010000624.1:20000-52500 GCA_021397835.1 Moringa oleifera
CCAGCGAGCGAGCCAGGGGGGCCGCGTTGCATGAACCCTGGGCATGGTTGGCACGCCCAGGCAGCCCCCAGCAGGCACGGCAGGGGCTGCTCGCCCAGCGTGCGGCAGCGGCGGGCGCGCCAGTCAGGCCGCGGGCGCCCATCGCGAGCCAGCCCCCTCGTCCCTGCCCGTCGACGGACTGCCCAGCGCGTGAGCCAAGGTTTCCGCGTCGCACGGACCATGGGCACGGGTGGCATTCCCAGGAAGTCCCCAGCAGGCACGGCATGGGCTTCTCACCCAGCGTGCGGCAGCGGTGGGCGCGCCAGCCAGGCCGCGGGCGCCCATCGCGAGCCAGCCCCCACGTCCCTGTCCCTTGACTGACTGCCGAGCGAGCGAGCCAGGGGGGCTATGTCGCACGGACCCTGGGCATGGGTGGCATGCCCAGGAGGCCCCCAGCAGGCATGGCATGGGCTGCTCGCCCAGCGTGCAGCAGAGGTGGGCGCGCCAGCAAGGCTGCAGGCGCCCATCGCGAGCCAGCCCCCGCGTTCCTGTCCCCCGATGAAGTACCCAGCGAGGGAGCCAGGGGAGCAACATTGCACAGACCCTGGGCACGGGTGGCACGCCCAGGCAGCCCCCAGCAGGCATGACATGAGCTGCTTGCCCAGCGTGCGGCAGCGGTGGGTGCGCCAGCCAGGCCGCGGGTGCCCATCGCGAGCCAGCCCCCTTGTCCCTGCCCCTCGATTGACTGCCCAGCATGTGAGCCAGGGGTGCCGCATTAGACGGACCCTTGGCATGGGTGGCACACCCAGGTAGACCTCAGCAGGCCTGGCATGGGCTGCTCGCCCCGCGTGCGGCAGTGGTGGGCGAGCCAGCCAGGCCGCGGGCGCCCATCGCGAGCCATCCCCCACGTCCCTGTCCCTTGGCTAAGTGCCCAGCGAGCGAGCCAGGGGTGCCACGTCACATGGACCCTGGGCACAGGTGGCATGCCCAGGCAGCCCCCAGTAGGCAGGGCATGGGCTGCTCACCAAGCGTGCGGCAGCGGTGGGCACGGCAGCCAGGCCGCGGGCGCCCATCGCGAGCTAGCCCACACGTTGCTGTCCCTCAACTAAGTCCCCAGAAAGTGAGCAAGGGGAGCCACGTCACAGGACCCTGGGCACGGGTTGCAAGCCCAGGCAGCCCCCAGCAGGCATGGCATGCGTTGCTCGCCCAGCATGCGGCAGCGGTGGGTGCGCCAGCCAGGCCGCGGGGGCCCATTGCGAGCCAGCCCCCTCGTCCCTGCCCCTCGTCTAAGTGCCCAGCGAGCGAGCCTTGGGAGCAGTGTCACACGGACACTGGGAATGGGAGGCATTCCCCAGCAGGCACGGCATGGGCCAAGTGCCCAGCGTGCGGTAGAGGTGGGCGCGCCAGCCAGGCCACAGGTGCCCATCGCGAGCCAGCCCCCTCGTCCCTGTCCCTCGACTAAGTGCCCAGCTAGCGAGCCAGGGGAGCCACGTCGCATGGACGCTGGGCTCTGGAGGCATGCCCTGGCAGCCCCCAGCAGGCACGGCATGGGCCAAGTGCCCAGCGTGCGGCAGCAGTGGGCGCACCAGCGAGGCCACAGGCGCCCATCACTAGCCAGACGTCTCGTCCCTGTCCCTCGACTTAGTGCCCAGCGAGCGAGCCAGGGGAGCCATGTCACACAGACTCGGGGCATGGGAGGCATGCCCAGGTAGCCCCCAGTAGGCACGGCGTGGGCCAAGTGCCCAGCGTGCGGCAGAGGAGGGCACGCCAGCCAGGCCGCGGGCGCCCATCGCAAGCCGGCCCACTCGTCCCTGTCCCTCGACTAAGTGCCCAGCGAGTGAGCCAGGAGAGCAGCTTCACATGGACCCTGGGCACGGGAGGCATGCCCAGGCAGCCTCCAGCAGGCACGGCATGGGCCAAGTGCCCACCGTGCGGCAGCGGTGGGCGCGCCAGCCAAGCCACAGGCGCCCATCGCGAGGCAGCCCCCTTGTCCCTGTCCCTCGACTAAGTGCTCAGCAAGCGAGCCAGAGGAGCCGCATCGCATGGACACTGGGCACGGGAGGCATGCCCCAGCAGGCACGGCATGGGCCAAGTGCCCAGCGTGTGGCAACGGTGGGCGCGCCAGCCTGGCCACAGGCGCCCATCGCGAGTCAGCCCCCTCGTCCCTGTCCATCGACTAAGTGCCCAGCGAGCGAGCCAGGGGAGCCACGTCACATGGACCCTGGGCTCAGGAGGCATGCCTAGGCAGCCCCCAGCAGGTACGGCATGGGCCAAGTGCCCAGCATGCGGCAGCGGTGGGTACGCCAGCAAGTCCACAGGCGCTCATCGCGAGCCAGCCCCCTCGTCCCTGTCCCTCGACTAAGTGCTCAGCAAGCGAGCCAGAGGAGCCGCATCGCATGGACACTGGGCATGGGAGGCATGCCCCAGCAGCCCCCAGCAGGCACGGCATGGGTCAAGTGCCCAGCGTGTGGCAACGGTGGGCGCGCCAGCCTGGCCACAGGCGCCCATCGCGAGTCAGCCCCCTCGTCCCTGTCCATCGACTAAGTGCCCAGCGAGCGAGCCAGGGGAGCCACGTCACATGGACCCTGGGCTCAGGAGGCATGCCCAGGCAGCCCCCAGCAGGTACGGCATGGACCAAGTGCCCAGCATGCGGCAGCGGTGGGTACGCCAGCAAGTCCACAGGCGCTCATCGCGAGCCAGCCCCCTCGTCCCTGTCCCTCGACTAAGTGCCCAGCGTGCGAGCCAGGGGAGCCGCGTCACATGGACCCTGGGCACAGGAGGCATGCTGCAGCAGCCTCCAGTAGGCATGGCATGGGCCAAGTGCCCAGTGTGCGGTAGAGGTGGGCACGCCAGCCAGGCGTCGTGCGCCCTTCACAAGCCAGCCCCCTCGTCCCTGTCCCTCGACTAAGTGCCCAGCGAGCGAGCCAGGGGAGCCGCGTTGAACAGACCCTGGGCATGGGAGGCATGCCCAGGCAGCCCCCACTATGCACGGCATGGGCTGCTCGCCCAGCGTTCGGCAGCAGTGGGCGCGCCAGCCAGGCCGCGGGTGCCCATCGCAAGCCAGCCCCCTCGTCACTGCCCCTTGACTTACTGCCCAGCGTGCGAGCCAGGGGGCTGCGTCACATGGACCCTTGGCACGGGTGGCACGCCCAGGCAGCCCCCAGCAGGCAAGGCATGGGCTGCTCGCCCAGCGTGCGGCAGTGGTGGGCGAGCCAGCCAGGCCGCGGGCGCCTATCGCGAGCCAACCCCCACGTCCCTGTCCCTCGACTAAGTGCCCAGCGAGCGAGCCAGGAGTGCCATGTCGCATGGACCCTGGGCGCGGATGGCATGCCCAGGCAGCCCCCAGCAGGCAGGGCATGGGCTGCTCACCTAGCGTGCGGCAGCGGTGGGCACGGCTGCCAGGCCACCGGCGCCCATCGCGAGCTAGCCCCCATGTTTCTGTCCCTCAACTAAGTGCCCAGCGAGTGAGCCAGGGGGGCCATGTCACACGGACCCTGGGCACGGGTGGCATGCCCAGGCAGCCCCCAGCAGGCATGGCATGGGTTGCTCGCCCATCGTGCGGCAGCGGTGGGTGCACCAGCCAGGCCGCGGGCAACCATTGCGAGCCAGCCCCCTCGTCCCTGCCCCTCGTCTAAGTGCCCAGCGAGCGAGCCTGGGGAGCAGCGTCACACGGACCCTGGGAATGGGAGGCATTCCCCAGCATCCCCCAGCAGGCACGGCATGGGCCAAGTGCCCAGCATGCGGTAGAGGTGGACGCGCCAGCCAGGCCACGGGCGCCCATCGCGAGCCAGCCCCCTCATCCCTGTCCCTCGACTAAGTGCCCAGCGAGCGAGCCAGGGGAGCCATGTCGCATGGACCCTGGGCTCAGGAGGCATGCCCAGGCAGCCCCCAGCTGGTACGGCATGGGCCAAGTGCCCAGCGTGCGGCAGCTGTGGGTACGCCAGCAAGTCCGCAGGCGCTCATCGCGAGCCAGCCCCCTCGTCCCTGTCCCTCGACTAAGTGCCCAGCGAGCGAGCCAGGGGAGCCGCGTTGAACGGACCCTGGGCATGGGAAGCATGCCCAGGCAGCCCCCAGTATGCACGGCATGGGCTGCTCGCCCAGCGTTCGGCAGCAGTGGGCGCGCCAGCCAGGCCATGGGTGCCCATTGCAAGCCAGCCCCCTCGTCCCTGCCCCTCGACTTACTGCCCAGCGTGCGAGCCAGGGGGCTGCGTCACATGGACCCTGGGCACGCGTGGCACGCCCAGGCAGCCCCCAGCAGGCACGGCATGGGCTGCTCGCACAGCGTGCGGTAGTGGTGGGCGAGCCAGCCAGGCCGCGGGCGCCCATCGCGAGCCAGCCCCCACGTCCCTGTCCCTCGACTAAGTGCCCAGCGAGCGAGCCAGGGGTGCCACGTCGCATGGACCCTGGGCCCGGGTGGCATGCCCAGGCAGCCCCCAGCAGGCAGGGCATGGGCTGCTCACCTAGCGTGCAGCAGCGGTGGGCACGGCTGCCAGGCCGCGGGCGCCAATCGCGAGCTAGGCCCCACGTTTCTGTCCCTCAACTAAGTGCCCAGCGAGTGAGCCAGGGGGGCCACGTCACACAGACCCTGGGCACGGGTGGCACACCCAGGCAGCCCCCAGCAGGCATGGCATGGGTTGCTCGCCCATCATGCGGCAGCGGTGGGTGCACCAGCCAGGCCGCGGGCAACCATTGCGAGCCAGCCCCCTTGTCCCTGCCCCTCGTCTAATTGCCCAGCGAGCGAGCCTGGGGAGCAGCATCACACGGACCCTGGGAATGGGAGGCATTCCCCAGCATCCCCTGGCAGGCACGGCATGGGCCAAGTGCCCAGCGTGCGGTAGAGGTGGGCGCGCCAGCCAGGCCACGGGCGCCCATCGCGAGCCAGGGGAGCCACGTCGCATGCACCCTGGGCTCTGGAGGCATGCCCCGGCAGCCCCCAGCAGGCACGGCATGGGCCAAGTGCCCAGCCTGCGGCAGCAGTGGGCTCGCCGGTGAGGCCACAGGCGCCCATGACGAGCCAGATCTCTCGTCCCTGTCCCTCGACTTAGTGCCCAGCGAGTGAGCCAGGGGAGCCGCATCGCACAGACTCGGGGCATGGGAGTCATGCCCAAGTAGCCCCCAGCTAGCACGGCATGGGCCAAGTGCCCAGCGTGCGGCAGAGGAGGGCACGCCAGCAAGGCCGCGGGCCCCCATCGCGAGCTAGCCCACTCGTCCCTGTCCCTCGACTAAGTGCCCAGCGAGCGAGCCAGGAGAGCTGCTTCACATGGACCCTGGGCACGGAAGGCATGCCTAGGCAGCCTCCAGCAGGCACGGCATGGGCCAAGTGCCCACCGTGTGGCAGCGGTTGGCGCGCCAGCCAGGCCGCGGGCGCCCATTGCGTGCCAGCCCCCACGTCCCTGTCCCTCGTCGTAGTGCCCAGCGAGCGAACCGGGGGGGCCGCGTCGCACCAACCCTGGTGACGGTTGGCGTCCCAGGCAGCCCCAAGCAGGCACGGCATGGGCTACTCACCCAGCGTGCGGCAGCGCTCGGTGCGCCAGCCAGGCCGCAGGCGCCCATCGCGAGCCAGCCCCCGCGTATCTGCCCCTCGATTGACTACCCGGCGTTCGAGCCAGGGGTGCTGCATCACACGGACCCTGGAAGCGGGTGGCATGCCCAGGCAGCTCCCAGCAGGCACGGCATGGGCTGCTTCCCCAGCGTGCGGCAGCAGTGGGGGCGCCAGCCAGGCCGCGGGCGCCCATCGCGAGCCAGCCCACTCGTTCCTGCCCCTCGACTGACTGCCCATTGTGCGAGCTCGGGGTGCCACGTCGCACGGACCCTGGGCATGGGTGGCACGCCCAGGCATCCCCCAGTAGGCACGGCATTGGCTGCTCATGCAGTGTGCGGCAGCAGTGTGCGCGCCAGCCAGGCCACTGGCGCCCATCGCGAGCCAGCCCCCTCGTCCCTGCCCCTCGACATACTGCCCAGCGTGCGAGCCAGGGGTGCCATATCGCACGGCCCCTGGGCACGGGTGGCACGCCCAGGCAGCCCCCAGCAGGCACAGAATGGGCTGCTCGCCCGGTGTGCGGCAGGGGTGCGCGGGCCAGCCAGGCCACTGGCGCCCATCGCGAGCCAGCCGCCTCATCCCTGCCCCTCGACTGACTGCCCAGCGTGCGAGCCAGCGGTGCCATGTCTCACGGATCATGGGCACAGGTGGCACGCCCAGGAAGCCCTAAGAAGGCACGGCATGGGCTGCTCGCCCAGCGTGCAGCAAGGGTGCACGCGGCAGCCAGGCCGCTGGCGCCCATCGCGAGCGAGCCGCCGCATCCCTGCCCCTGGACGGACTGCCCAGCGTGCAAGCCAGAGGTGCCGCATCTCACGGATCATGGGCACGGGTGGCACGCCCAGGCAGCCCTAAGCAGGCACGGCATGGGCTGCTCGCCCAGCGTGCGGCAGCGGTGGGCACGCTAGCCAGGCCGCGGGCGCCCATCGCGAGCCAGCCCCCTCGTCCCTGCCCCTCGACTAAGTGCCCTGTGAGCGAGCTAGGGGTACCGTGTCGCACGGACCCTGGGCTTGGGTGGCATGCCCAGGCAGCCCCCAGTAGGCACGACATGGGCTGCTCGCCCAACGTTCTGCAGCGGTGGGTGCGCCAGCCAGGCCGCAGGCACCCTTCGCCAGCTAGCCCCCTCGTCCCTGCCCCTCGATTGACTGCCCAGCATGCAAGCCAGGGGTGCCCATCGCACGGACCCTGGGCACGGATGGCACGACCAAGCAGCCCCCAGCAGGCAGGGCATGGGCTGCTCACCCAGCGTGCGGCAGCGGTGGGTGCGCCAGCCAGGCCATAGGCGCCCACCGCGACCCTGACAGCTGCCATGGGGTGGCTGGAGGTGCGCTGGACAGGGCAGCCAGCATGCACCATGGGCCAAGCAGAGGCACAGCTGCCCCAGCCTGGTGGCCACAATGCCCAGTTGTGAAATTGTTGTGAATTGACCGTCTTTTCATCATGGAATTGGTCCCGAAATGACTCAAATAATTCGTGTAATTCATGAGGAGTCTGCCCCTAAAGTTTGGGATTATTTTGACTCACGGGCTATTTTTTGATGAGTTTTTCAATTTTCGGCTGTAGAAAGTTCATTAAAAAAATTTAGTGCCCAGAAAATTCTGAAATTTTTTCTGGTGGTAGATATGATTATTCTTCATTTATGTGCAAAATTTCAGCTCAAAATTCCAAGTGATTAATTTTTTAGACCCATTATGACGGCTCAAACATATTGATGTTTCCTTCTGCCGGGAGTGAAATTTCATTTAAGACTCTTTAGGGGGGAGGTGGTCACCTAGGTTGCTGGGTGCCAACAGGCCATGTGTGCCTCCCCCCCTGCCCATCCCACGTGGGCAGGCGCTGGGCTTGGGCAACCCAGCGCGCATGGCATGGGCAGGGCGGCTTGCTGCCTTGCCCATCTAGCCGGTGATGCGTGGCTGTGGTGGCCACCATCGCGGGCAAGGCAGGCAGCCGGCGACATCGACCGAAGAGTGTGGGACGCTGATCAGTAGCCAACGGAGTGGGGAAAACGTGGGAAACGAAATCCGCTAAGTTGTGGGCAACGAAATGAGAAAAATCGTGGGATAATGAGCTGGGATGTGGCTACACAAGCTCGACGGTGTGGGCGGCGAAGCTAACGATGATGCATGCTACGTGAGGGCCAAATCGCTGGGGGGATTTCGAGCATGCGGAGTGCTTCATCGCAGGCCCTCGAGGCGGTGGACGTGGGGTTGGATCCCGACGCTCAGGCTTGCCTAGGCGGACTCGTTGCGCAGCGTGATCGGCGACACGATCGTCGGCCGTTAGCAAAGAGCGAGCCACACGGCCAACCTGGGCAAGGCGTGACACCCCTGTTTCCGAGGCCTCATCGGAGGGAAAAACGTGGGCAATTAAACGAGAGAAATTTTGGGATAATGAGCTGGGAAGTGGCTAGACAAACTCGACGGTGTGGGCGGCGAAGCTAATGACGATGCATGCTACGCGAGGGCCAAATCGCTGGGGGGATTTTGAGCATGGGGAGTGGTTCGTCGCAGGCCTTCGAGGCGGCGGAAGTGGGGCTGGATCCCGACGCCCAGGCTTGCCTGGGCGGACTTGTTGCGCAACGCGATCGACGACACGATCATCAACCATTTGCATTGAGCGAGCCACATGGCCAGCCTGGGCAAGGCGTGACACCCCCGCTGCCAAGGCCTCATCGGTAAGAAAAACGTGTGCAATAAAATGAGAAAAATCATGGGATAATGAGCTCGGATGTGGCTACACAAGCTCGACGGTATGGGCGACGAAGCTAATGATGATGCATGCTACGCGAACGCCAAATCGCTGGGGGGATTTTGAGCATGCGGAGTGCTTCTTCGCAGGCCCTCAAGGTGGCGGATGCGGGGCTGGATCCCGACACCTAAGCTTGCATTGGTGGACTCGTTGCACAGCGCGATCGACCACACGATCATCGGCCGATAGCAATAAGCAAGCCACACGGCCAGCCTGGGCAAGGCGTGACACCCCTGCTGCCAAAGCCTCATCGGTGGAAAAAACGTGGGCAACAAAATCAGAAAAATTGTGGGATAATGACCTAGGATGTGGCTAGACAAACTCGACGGTGTGGGCGGCGCAGCTAACGATGATGCATGCTACGCGAGGGCCAAATCGCTAGGGGGATTTCGAGCATGCGCAGTTCTTCATCGCAGGCCCTCGAGGTGGCGGATGCGGGGCTGGATCCCGACGCCCTGGCTTGCCTAAGCGGATTCGTTGTGCAGCGCGATCGACGACACGATCATCGACCGTTAGCAATGTGCGAGCCACATCGCAGCCTAGGCAAGGTGTGACACCCCTGCTGCCAAGGCCCCATTCTTGGAAAAAACGTGGGAAATGAAATGAGAGAAATTGTGGGATAATGAGCTGGAATGTGGCTACACAAACTCGACGGTGTGGGCGGCGAAGCTAACGATGATGCATGCTACTCGAAGGCCAAATCGCTGGGGGGATTTTGAGCATGCGAAGTGCTTCGTCACAGGCCCTTGAGGTGGCAGATGCGGGGCTAGATCCTGACGCCCACGCTTGCCTAGGCGGACTCGTTGCGCAACGCGATCCACGACACGATCGTCGACCGTTAGCAATGTGCGAGCCACATGGCACCCTGGGCAAGGTGTGACACCCCTGCTGCCAAGGCCCCATCGGTGGAAAAAACGTGGGAAATGAAATAAGAGAAATTACGGGATAATGAGCTGGGATGTGGCTACACAAGCTCGACGGTGTGGCCGGCGAAGCTAATGATGATGCATGCTACGAAAGGGCCAAATCGCTGGGGGGATTTTGAGCAGCGGAGTGCGTCGTCGCAGGCCCTCGAGGTGGCAGATGCGGGGATGGATCCCGACGCCCAGGCTTGCCTAGGCGGACTCGTGCGCAGCGCGATCCACGACACGATCGTCGACCGTTAGCAATGTGCGGAGCCACATGGCTAGCTGGGCAAGACGCCACACCCCTGTTGCCAAGGCCTCATCGATGGGAAAAAAGGAGGGACAACGAAATAAGAAAAATAATGAATAATGAGCTGGGGATGTGGCTAACACAAAGCTCGCACGGCATGTGGGCGGCGAAGCTAAACGATGAATTGCATGCTACGCGAGGCGCCAAATCGGGGGATTTTGAGCAGCGGAGTGCGTCGTCGCAGGCCCTCGAGGCGGTGGACGTGGGGTTGGATCCCGACGCTCAGGCTTGCCTAGGCGGACTCGTTGCGCAGCGTGATCGGCGACACGATCGTCGGCCGTTAGCAAAGAGCGAGCCACACGGCCAACCTGGGCAAGGTGTGACACCCCTGCTTCCGAGGCCTCATCGGAGGGAAAAACGTGGGCAATGAAACGAGAGAAATTGTGGGATAATGAGCTGGGAAGTGGCTAGACAAACTCGACGGTGTGGGCGGCGAAGCTAATGACGATGCATGCTACGCGAGGGCCAAATCGCTGAGGGGATTTTGAGCATGGGGAGTGGTTCGTCGCAGGCCTTCGAGGCGGCGGAAGTGGGGCTGGATCCCGACGCCCAGGCTTGCCTGGGCGGACTTGTTGCCCAACGCGATCGACGACACGATCATCAGCCATTTGCATTGAGCGAGCCACATGGCCAGCCTGGGCAAGGCCTGACACCCCCGCTGCCAAGGCCTCATCGGTAGGAAAAACGTGTGCAATAAAATGAGAAAAATCATGGGATAATGAGCTCGGATGTGCCTACACAAGCTCGACGGTATGGGCGACGAAGCTAATGATGATGCATACTACGCGAGCGCCAAATCGCTGGGGGTATTTTGAGCATGGGGAGTGCTTCTTCGCAGGCCCTCAAGGTGGCGGATGCGGGGCTGGATCCCGACGCCTAGGCTTGCATTGGCGGACTCGCTGCACAGCGCGATCGACCACACGATCATCGGCCGATAGCAATAAGCAAGCCACACGGCCAGCCTGGGAAAGGCGTGACACCCCTGCTGCCAAGGCCTCATCGGTGGAAAAAACGTGGGCAACAAAATCAGAAAAATTGTGGGATAATGAGCTGGGATGTGGCTAGACAAACTCGACGGTGTGGGCGGCGCAGCTAACGATGATGCATGCTACGCGAGGGCCAAATCGCTAGGGGGATTTCGAGCATGCGGAGTTCTTCATCGCAGGCCCTCGAGGCGGCGGATGCGGGGCTGGATCCCGACGCCCTGGCTTGCCTAAGCGGATTCGTTGTGCAGCGCGATCGACGACACGATCATCGACCGTTAGCAATGTGCGAGCCACATCGCAGCCTAGGCAAGGTGTGACACCCCTGCTGCCAAGGCCCCATTCTTGGAAAAAACGTGGGAAATGAAATGAGAGAAATTGTGGGATAATGAGCTGGAATGTGGCTACACAAACTCGACAGTGTGGGCGGCGAAGCTAACGATGATGCATGCTACGCGAGGGCCAAATCGCTGGGGGGATTTTGAGCATGCGAAGTGCTTCGTCACAGGCCCTTGAGGTGGCAGATGCGGGGCTAGATCCTGACGCCCACGCTTGCCTAGGCGGACTCGTTGCGCAACGCGATCCACGACACGATCGTCGACCGTTAGCAATGTGCGAGCCACATGGCACCCTGGGCAAGGTGTGACACCCCTGCTGCCAAGGCCCCATCGGTGGAAAAAACGTGGGAAATGAAATAAGAGAAATTACGTGATAATGAGCTGGGATGTGGCTACACAAGCTCGACGGTGTGGCCGGCGAAGCTAATGATGATGCATGCTACGCAAGGGCCAAATCGCTGGGGGGATTTTGAGCAGCGGAGTGCGATGTCGCAGGCCCTCGAGGTGGCAGATGCGGGGCTGGATCCCGACGCCCAGGCTTGCCTATGCGGACTCATTGCGCAGCGCGATCAACGACACGATCGTCGACTGTTAGCAATGAGCGAGCCACATGGCCATCCTGGGCAAGGCGTCACACCCCTGTTGCCAAGGCCTCATCGGTGGGAAAAACGAGGACAACGAAATAAGAAAAATAATGGAATAATGAGCTGGGATGTGGCTACACAAGCTCGACGGTGTGGGCGGCGAAGCTAACGATGATGCATGCTACGCGAGGGCCAAATCGCTGGGGGGATTTCGAGCATGCGGAGTGCTTCGTCGCAGGCCCTCGAGGCGGTGGACGTGGGGTTGGATCCCGACGCTCAGGCTTGCCTAGGCGGACTCGTTGCGCAGCGTGATCGGCGACACGATCGTCGGCCGTTAGCAAAGAGCGAGCCACACGGCCAACCTGGGCAAGGCGTGACACCCCTGCTTCCGAGGCCTCATCGGAGGGAAAAACGTGGGCAATGAAACGAGAGAAATTGTGGGATAATGAGCTGGGAAGTGGCTAGACAAACTCGACGGTGTGGGCGGCGAAGCTAATGACGATGCATGCTACGCGAGGGCCAAATCGCTGGGGAGATTTTGAGCATGGGGAGTGGTTCGTCGCAGGCCTTCGAGGCGGCGGAAGTGGGGCTGGATCCCGACGCCCAGGCTTGCCTGGGCGGACTTGTTGCGCAACGCGATCGACGACACGATCATCAGCCATTTGCATTGAGCGAGCCACATGGCCAGCCTGGGCAAGGCGTGACACCCCCGCTGCCAAGGCCTCATCGGTAGGAAAAACGTGTGCAATAAAATGAGAAAAATCATGGGATAATGAGCTCGACGGTATGGGCAACGAAGCTAATGATGATGCATGCTACGCGAACGCCAAATCGCTGGGGGGATTTTAAGCATGCGGAGTGCTTCTTCGCAGGCCCTCAAGGTGGCGGATGCGGGGCTGGATCCCGACGCCTAGGCTTGCATTGGCGGACTCGTTGCACAGCGCGATCGACCACACGATCATCGGCCGATAGCAATAAGCAAGCCACACGGCCAGCCTGGGCAAGGCGTGACACCCCTGCTGCCAAAGCCTCATCGGTGGAAAAAACGTGGGCAACAAAATCAGAAAAATTGTGGGATAATGACCTAGGATGTGGCTAGACAAACTCGACGGTGTGGGCGGCGCAGCTAACGATGATGCATGCTACGCGAGGGCCAAATCGCTAGGGGGATTTCGAGCATGCGCAGTTCTTCATCGCAGGCCCTCGAGGTGGCGGATGCGGGGCTGGATCCCGACGCCCTGGCTTGCCTAAGCGGATTCGTTGTGCAGCGCGATCGACGACACGATCATCGACCGTTAGCAATGTGCGAGCCACATCGCAGCCTAGGCAAGGTGTGACACCCCTGCTGCCAAGGCCCCATTCTTGGAAAAAACGTGGGAAATGAAATGAGAGAAATTGTGGGATAATGAGCTGGAATGTGGCTACACAAACTCGACGGTGTGGGCGGCGAAGCTAACAATGATGCATGCTACGCGAGGGCCAAATCGCTGGGGGGATTTTGAGCATGCGAAGTGCTTCATCACAGGCCCTTGAGGTGGCAGATACGGGGCTAGATCCTGACGCCCACGCTTGCCTAAGCGGACTCGTTGCGCAACGCGATCCACGACACGATCGTCGACCGTTAGCAATGTGCGAGCCACATGGCACCTTGGGCAAGGTGTGACACCCCTGCTGCCAAGGCCCCATCAGTGGAAAAAATGTGGGAAATGAAATAAGAGAAATTATGGGATAATGAGCTGGGATGTGGCTACACAAGCTCGACGGTGTGGCCGGCGAAGCTAATGATGATGCATGCTACGAAAGGGCCAAATCGCTGGGGGGATTTCGAGCATGCGGAGTGCTTCGTCGCAGGCCCTGATGGGGCAGATGCGGGGCTGGATCCCGACGCCCAGGCTTGCCTAGGCGGACTCGTTGCGCAGCGCGATCCACGACACGACGTCGACCCGTTAGCAATGTGCGAGCCACATGGTTAGCGGGCAAGGACGCCACAAACCCCTGTTGCCAAGGCCTCACATGAAAAAATCGAGGACAACGAAATAGAATACCATAATGGAATAATGAGCTGGATGTGGCACACAAGCTCGACGGTGTGGGCGGCGAAGCTAACCGATGATGCATGCTACGCGAGGCCAAATCGCTGGGGGGATTTCGAGCATGCGGAGTGCTTCGTCGCAGGCCCTCGAGGCGGTGGACGTGGGGTTGGATCCCGACGCTCAGGCTTGCCTAGGCGGACTCGTTGCGCAGCATGATCGGCGACACGATCATCGGCCGTTAGCAAAGAGCGAGCCACACGGCCAACCTGGGCAAGGCGTGACACCCCTGCTTCCGAGGCCTCATCGGAGGGAAAAACGTGGGCAATGAAACGAGAGAAATTGTGGGATAATGAGCTGGGAAGTGGCTAGACAAACTCGACGGTGTAGGCGGCGAAGCTAATGACGATGCATGCTACGCGAGGGCCAAATCGCTGGGGCGATTTTGAGCACGGGGAGTGGTTCGTCGCAGGCCTTCGAGGCGGCGGAAGTGGGGCTGGAACCCGACGCCCAGGCTTGCCTGGGCGGACTTGTTGCGCAACGCGATCGACGACACGATCATCAGCCATTTGCATTGAGCGAGCCACATGGCCAGCCTGGGCAAGGCGTGACACCCCCGCTGCCAAGGCCTCATCGATAGGAAAAACGTTTGCAATAAAATGAGAAAAATCATGGGATAATGAGCTTGGATGTGGCTACACAAGCTCGACGGTATGGGCGACGAAGCTAATGATGATGCATACTACGCGAACGCCAAATCACTGGGGGGATTTTGAGCATGCGGAGTGCTTCTTCGCAGGCCCTCAAGGTGGCGGATGCGGGGCTGGATCCCGACGCCTAGGCTTGCATTGGTGGACTCGTTGCACAGCGCGATCGACCACACGATCATCGGCCGATAGCAATAAGCAAGCCACACGGCCAGCCTGGGCAAGGCGTGACACCCCTGCTGCCAAGGCCTCATCGGTGGAAAAAACGTGGGCAACAAAATCAGAAAAATTGTGGGATAATGAGCTGGGATGTGGCTAGACAAACTCGACGGTGTGGGCGGCGCAGCTAACGATGATGCATGCTACGCGAGGGCCAAATCGCTAGGGGGATTTCGAGCATGCGGAGTTCTTCGTCGCAGGCCCTCGAGGCGGCGGATGCGGGGCTGGATCCCGACGCCCTGTCTTGCCTAAGCGGATTCGTTGTGCAGTGCGATCGACGACACGATCATCGACCGTTAGCAATGTGCGAGCCACATCGCAGCCTAGGCAAGGTGTGACACCCCTGCTGCCAAGGCCCCAATCTTGGAAAAAACGTGGGAAATGAAATGAGAGAAATTGTGGGATAATGAGCTGGAATGTGGCTACACAAACTCGACGGTGTGGGCGGCGAAGCTAACGATGATGCATGCTACTCGAGGGCCAAATCGCTGGGGGGATTTTGAGCATGCGAAGTGCTTCGTCACAGGCCCTTGAGGTGGCAGATGCGGGGCTAGATCCTGACGCCCACGCTTGCCTAGGCGGACTCGTTGCGCAACGCGATCCACGACACGATCGTCGACCGTTAGCAATGTGCGAGCCACATGGCACCCTGGGCAAGGTGTGACACCCCTGCTGCCAAGGCCCCATCGGTGGAAAAAACGTGGGAAATGAAATAAGAGAAATTACGTGATAATGAGCTGGGATGTGGCTACACAAGCTCGACGGTGTGGCCGGCGAAGCTAATGATGATGCATGCTACGCAAGGGCCAAATCGCTGGGGGGATTTTGAGCAGCGGAGTGCGTCGTCGCAGGCCCTCGAGGTGGCAGATGCGGGGCTGGATCCCGACGCCCAGGCTTGCCTTGGCGGACTCGTTGCGCAGCGCGATCCACGACACGATCGTCGATCGTTAGCAATGTGCGAGCCATATGGCTAGCTGGGCAAGGCGCCACACCCCTGTTGCCAAGGCCTCATCGGTGGGAAAAACGAGGACAACGAAATAAGAAAAATAATGGAATAATGAGCTGGGATGTGGCTACACAAGCTCGACGGTGTGGGCGGCGAAGCTAACGATGATGAATGCTACGCGAGGGCCAAATCGCTGGGGGGATTTCGAGCATGCGGAGTGCTTCGTCGCAGGCCCTCGAGGCGGCGAATGCGGGGCTGCATGCCGATGCCCAGGCTTGTCTTGGCGGACTCGTTGCGCAGCTCGTGATCGGCGACACATCGTCGGCCGTTAGCAAAGAGCGAGCCACACGGCAACCTGGGCAAGCGTGACACCCCTGCTTCCGGGCCTCATCGGAGGGAAAAAACGTGGGCAATTGAAACGAGAGAAATTGTGGGATAATGAGCTGGGAAAGGGCTAGACAAACTCGACGGTGTGGGCGGCGGGAAGCTAATGACGATTGCATGCTCCGCGCGGGCCAAATCGCTGGGGAGATTTGAGCTGGGGGAGTGGTTCGTCGCAGGCTTCGAGGCGGCGGAAGTGGGGCTGGATCCCGACGCCCAGGCTTGCCTCGGCGGACTTGTTGCGCAACGCGATCGACGACACGATCATCAGCCATTTGCATTGAGCGAGCCACATGGCCAGCCTGGGCAAGGCGTGACACCCCCGCTGCCAAGGCCTCATAGGTAGGAAAAACGTGTGCAATAAAATGAGAAAAATCATGGGATAATGAGCTCGGATGTGGCTACACAAGCTCGACGGTATGGGCGACGAAGCTAATGATGATGCATGCTACGCGAACGCCAAATCGCTGGGGGGATTTTGAGCATGCGGAGTGCTTCGTCGCAGGCCTTCCAGGCGGCGGAAGTGGGGCTGGATCCCGACGCCCAGGCTTGCCTGGGCGGACTTGTTGCGCAACGCGATCGACGACACGATCATCAGCCATTTGCATTGAGCGAGCCACATGGCCAGCCTGGGCAAGGCGCGACACCCCCGCTGCCAAGGCCTCATCGGTAGGAAAAACGTGTGCAATAAAATGAGAAAAATCATGGGATAATGAGCTCGGATGTGGCTACACAAGCTCGACGGTATGGGCGACGAAGCTAATGATGATGCATGCTACGCGAACGCCAAATCGCTGGGGGGATTTTGAGCATGCGGAGTGCTTCTTCGCAGGCCCTCAAGGTGGCGGATGCGGGGCTGGATCCCGACGCCTAGGCTTGCATTGGTGGACTCGTTGCACAGCGCGATCGACCACACGATCATCGGCCGATAGCAATAAGCAAGCCACACGGCCAGCCTGGGCAAGGCGTGACACCCCTGCTGCCAAGGCCTAATCGGTGGAAAAAACTTGGGCAACAAAATCAGAAAAATTGTGGGATAATGAGCTGGGATGTGGCTAGACAAACTCGACGGTGTGGGCGGCGCAGCTAACGATGATGCATGCTACGCGAGGGCCAAATCGCTAGGGGGATTTCGAGCATGCGGAGTTCTTCGTCGCAGGCCCTCGAGGCGGCGGATGCGAGGCTGGATCCAGACGCCCTGGCTTGCCTAAGCGGATTCATTGTGCAGCGCGATCGAAGACACGATCATCGACCGTTAGCAATGTGCGAGCCACATCGCAGCCTAGGCAAGGTGTGACACCCCTGCTGCCAAGGCCCCATTCTTGGAAAAAACGTGGGAAATGAAATGAGAGAAATTGTGGGATAATAAGCTGGAATGTGGCTACACAAACTCGACGGTGTGGGCGGCGAAGCTAACGATGATGCATGCTACGCGAGGGCCAAATCGATGGGGCGATTTTGAGCATGAGAAGTGCTTCGTCACAGGCCCTTGAGGTGGCAGATGCGGGGCTAGATCCTGACGCCCACGCTTGCCTAGGCGGACTCGTTTGCCGCAACGCGATCCTACGACACGATCGTCGACCGTTAGCAATGTGCGAGCCACATTGGCACCCGGCAAGGTTTTTGTGACACCCTGCTGCCAAGGCCCCATCGGTGAAAAACGTTGGGAAATGAAATAACGAGAAATTACGGGATAATGAGCTGGGATGTGGTACACAAGCTCGACGGTGTGTGCGGCTGAAAGCTAAAAAAAAAAAAAAAACGATGGATGCATGCTACGCGAGGGCAAAATCGCTGGGGGGATTTTGAGCATGCGTGGAGTGCTTCTTCGCAGGCCCTCGAGGCGGTGGACGTGGGGTTGGATCCCGACGCTCAGGCTTGCCTAGGCGGACTCGTTGCGCAGCGTGATCGGTGACACGATCGTCGGCCGTTAGCAAAGAGCGAGCCACACGGCCAACCTGGGCAAGGCGTGACACCCCTGCTTCCGAGGCCTCATCGGAGGGAAAAACGTGGGCAATAAAACGAGAGAAATTGTGGGATAATGAGCTGGGAAGTGGCTAGACAAACTCGACGGTGTGGGCGGCGAAGCTAATGACGATGCATGCTACGCGAGGGCCAAATCGCTGGGGGGATTTTGAGCATGGGGAGTGGTTCGTCGCAGGCCTTCGAGGCGGCGGAAGTGGGGCTGGATCCCGACGCCCAGGCTTGCCTCGGCGGACTTGTTGCGCAACGCGATCGACGACACGATCATCAGCCATTTGCATTGAGCGAGCCACATGGCCAGCCTGGGCAAGGCGTGACACCCCCGCTGCCAAGGCCTCATCGGTAGGAAAAACGTGTGCAATAAAATGAGAAAAATCATGGGATAATGAGCTCGACGGTATGGGCGACGAAGCTAATGATGATGCATGCTACGCGAACGCCAAATCGCTGGGGGGATTTTGAGCATGCGGAGTGCTTCTTCGCAGGCCCTCAAGGTGACGGATGCGGGGCTGGATCCCGACGCCTAGGCTTGCATTGGCGGACTCGTTGCACAGCGCGATCGACCACACGATCATCGGCCGATAGCAATAAGCAAGCCACACGGCCAGCCTGGGCAAGGCGTGACACCCCTGCTGCCAAGGCCTCATCGGTGGAAAAAACGTGGGCAACAAAATCAGAAAAATTGTGGGATAATGAGCTGGGATGTGGCTAGACAAACTCGACGGTGTGGGCGGCGAAGCTAATGACGATGCATGCTACGCGAGGGCCAAATCGCTGGGGAGATTTTGAGCATGGGGAGTGGTTCGTCGCAGGCCTTCGAGGCGGCGGAAGTGGGGCTGGATCCCGACGCCCAGGCTTGCCTGGGCGGACTTGTTGCGCAACGCGATCGACGACACGATCATCAGCCATTTGCATTGAGCGAGCCACATGGCCAGCCTGGGCAAGGCGTGACACCCCCGCTGCCAAGGCCTCATAGGTAGGAAAAACGTGTGCAATAAAATGAGAAAAATCATGGGATAATGAGCTCGGATGTGGCTACACAAGCTCGACGGTATGGGCGACGAAGCTAATGATGATGCATGCTACGCGAACGCCAAATCGCTGGGGGGATTTCGAGCATGCGGAGTGCTTCGTCGCAGGCCCTCGAGGCGGTGGACGTGGGGTTGGATCCCGACGCTCAGGCTTGCCTAGGCGGACTCGTTGCGCAGCATGATCGGCGACACGATCATCGGCCGTTAGCAAAGAGCGAGCCACACGGCCAACCTGGGCAAGGCGTGACACCCCTGCTTCCGAGGCCTCATCGGAGGGAAAAACGTGGGCAATGAAACGAGAGAAATTGTGGGATAATGAGCTGGGAAGTGGCTAGACAAACTCGACGGTGTAGGCGGCGAAGCTAATGACGATGCATGCTACGCGAGGGCCAAATCGCTGGGGCGATTTTGAGCACGGGGAGTGGTTCGTCGCAGGCCTTCGAGGCGGCGGAAGTGGGGCTGGAACCCGACGCCCAGGCTTGCCTGGGCGGACTTGTTGCGCAACGCGATCGACGACACGATCATCAGCCATTTGCATTGAGCGAGCCACATGGCCAGCCTGGGCAAGGCGTGACACCCCCGCTGCCAAGGCCTCATCGATAGGAAAAACGTTTGCAATAAAATGAGAAAAATCATGGGATAATGAGCTTGGATGTGGCTACACAAGCTCGACGGTATGGGCGACGAAGCTAATGATGATGCATACTACGCGAACGCCAAATCACTGGGGGGATTTTGAGCATGCGGAGTGCTTCTTCGCAGGCCCTCAAGGTGGCGGATGCGGGGCTGGATCCCGACGCCTAGGCTTGCATTGGTGGACTCGTTGCACAGCGCGATCGACCACACGATCATCGGCCGATAGCAATAAGCAAGCCACACGGCCAGCCTGGGCAAGGCGTGACACCCCTGCTGCCAAGGCCTCATCGGTGGAAAAAACGTGGGCAACAAAATCAGAAAAATTGTGGGATAATGAGCTGGGATGTGGCTAGACAAACTCGACGGTGTGGGCGGCGCAGCTAACGATGATGCATGCTACGCGAGGGCCAAATCGCTAGGGGGATTTCGAGCATGCGGAGTTCTTCGTCGCAGGCCCTCGAGGCGGCGGATGCGGGGCTGGATCCCGACGCCCTGTCTTGCCTAAGCGGATTCGTTGTGCAGTGCGATCGACGACACGATCATCGACCGTTAGCAATGTGCGAGCCACATCGCAGCCTAGGCAAGGTGTGACACCCCTGCTGCCAAGGCCCCAATCTTGGAAAAAACGTGGGAAATGAAATGAGAGAAATTGTGGGATAATGAGCTGGAATGTGGCTACACAAACTCGACGGTGTGGGCGGCGAAGCTAACGATGATGCATGCTACTCGAGGGCCAAATCGCTGGGGGGATTTTGAGCATGCGAAGTGCTTCGTCACAGGCCCTTGAGGTGGCAGATGCGGGGCTAGATCCTGACGCCCACGCTTGCCTAGGCGGACTCGTTGCGCAACGCGATCCACGACACGATCGTCGACCGTTAGCAATGTGCGAGCCACATGGCACCCTGGGCAAGGTGTGACACCCCTGCTGCCAAGGCCCCATCGGTGGAAAAAACGTGGGAAATGAAATAAGAGAAATTACGTGATAATGAGCTGGGATGTGGCTACACAAGCTCGACGGTGTGGCCGGCGAAGCTAATGATGATGCATGCTACGCAAGGGCCAAATCGCTGGGGGGATTTTGAGCAGCGGAGTGCGTCGTCGCAGGCCCTCGAGGTGGCAGATGCGGGGCTGGATCCCGACGCCCAGGCTTGCCTTGGCGGACTCGTTGCGCAGCGCGATCCACGACACGATCGTCGATCGTTAGCAATGTGCGAGCCATATGGCTAGCTGGGCAAGGCGCCACACCCCTGTTGCCAAGGCCTCATCGGTGGGAAAAACGAGGACAACGAAATAAGAAAAATAATGGAATAATGAGCTGGGATGTGGCTACACAAGCTCGACGGTGTGGGCGGCGAAGCTAACGATGATGCATGCTACGCGAGGGCCAAATCGCTGGGGGAATTTCGAGCATGCGGAGTGCTTCGTCGCAGGCCCTCGAGGCTTTGGAGTCGTGGGGTTTGGATCCCGACGCTCAGGCTTGCCTAGCGGACTCGTTGGCGCAGCGTGAATCGGCGACACGATCGTCGGGCCGTATGCAAAGAGCGCGGCACACGGCCAACCTGGGCAAGTCTGAGCACCCCTGTCTTCCGAGGCTCATCGAGGGAAAACGTGGTCAATGAAACGAGAGAAATTGGGATAATGAGCTTGGAAGTGCTAGACAAACTCGACGGTGTGGCCGGCGAAGCTAATGACATTCATGCTATGCTAGGGCAAATCGCTGGGGGGATTTTGAGCATGGGGAGTGGTTCGTCGCAGGCCTTCGAGGCGGCGGAAGTGGGGCTGGATCCCGACGCCCAGGCTTGCCTGGGCGGACTTGTTGCGCAACGCGATCGACGACACGATCATCAACCATTTGCATTGAGCGAGCCACATGGCCAGCCTGGGCAAGGCGTGACACCCCCGCTGCCAAGGCCTCATCGGTAAGAAAAACGTGTGCAATAAAATGAGAAAAATCATGGGATAATGAGCTCGGATGTGGCTACACAAGCTCGACGGTATGGGCGACGAAGCTAATGATGATGCATGCTACGCGAACGCCAAATCGCTGGGGGGATTTTGAGCATGCGGAGTGCTTCGTCGCAGGCCTTCCAGGCGGCGGAAGTGGGGCTGGATCCCGACGCCCAGGCTTGCCTGGGCGGACTTGTTGCGCAACGCGATCGACGACACGATCATCAGCCATTTGCATTGAGTGAGCCACATGGCCAGCCTGGGCAAGGCGCGACACCCCCGCTGCCAAGGCCTCATCGGTAGGAAAAACGTGTGCAATAAAATGAGAAAAATCATGGGATAATGAGCTCGGATGTGGCTACACAAGCTCGACGGTATGGGCGACGAAGCTAATGATGATGCATGCTACGCGAACGCCAAATCGCTGGGGGGATTTTGAGCATGCGGAGTGCTTCTTCGCAGGCCCTCAAGGTGGCGGATGCGGGGCTGGATCCCGACGCCTAGGCTTGCATTGGTGGACTCGTTGCACAGCGCGATCGACCACACGATCATCGGCCGATAGCAATAAGCAAGCCACACGGCCAGCCTGGGCAAGGCGTGACACCCCTGCTGCCAAGGCCTAATCGGTGGAAAAAACTTGGGCAACAAAATCAGAAAAATTGTGGGATAATGAGCTGGGATGTGGCTAGACAAACTCGACGGTGTGGGCGGCGCAGCTAACGATGATGCATGCTACGCGAGGGCCAAATCGCTAGGGGGATTTCGAGCATGCGGAGTTCTTCGTCGCAGGCCCTCGAGGCGGCGGATGCGAGGCTGGATCCAGACGCCCTGGCTTGCCTAAGCGGATTCATTGTGCAGCGCGATCGAAGACACGATCATCGACCGTTAGCAATGTGCGAGCCACATCGCAGCCTAGGCAAGGTGTGACACCCCTGCTGCCAAGGCCCCATTCTTGGAAAAAACGTGGGAAATGAAATGAGAGAAATTGTGGGATAATAAGCTGGAATGTGGCTACACAAACTCGACGGTGTGGGCGGCGAAGCTAACGATGATGCATGCTACGCGAGGGCCAAATCGATGGGGCGATTTTGAGCATGAGAAGTGCTTCGTCACAGGCCCTTGAGGTGGCAGATGCGGGGCTAGATCCTGACGCCCACGCTTGCCTAGGCGGACTCGTTGCGCAACGCGATCCACGACACGATCGTCGACCGTTAGCAATGTGCGAGCCACATGGCACCCTGGGCAAGGTGTGACTCCCCTGCTGCCAAGGCCCCATCGGTGGAAAAAACGTGGGAAATGAAATAAGAGAAATTACGGGATAATGAGCTGGGATGTGGCTACACAAGCTCGATGGTGTGGCCGGCGAAGCTAATGATGATGCATGCTACGCAAGGGCCAAATCGCTGGGGGGATTTTGAGCAGCGGAGTGCGATGTCGCAGGCCCTCGAGGTGGCAGATGCGGGGCTGGATCCCGACGCCCAGGCTTGCCTATGCGGACTCGTTGCGCAGCGTGATCGGTGACACGATCGTCGGCCGTTAGCAAAGAGCGAGCCACACGGCCAACCTGGGCAAGGCGTGACACCCCTGCTTCCGAGGCCTCATCGGAGGGAAAAACGTGGGCAATGAAACGAGAGAAATTGTGGGATAATGAGCTGGGAAGTGGCTAGACAAACTCGACGGTGTGGGCGGCGAAGCTAATGACGATGCATGCTACGCGAGGGCCAAATCGCTAGGGGGATTTCGAGCATGCGGAGTTCTTCATCGCAGGCCCTCGAGGCGGCGGAAAGTGGGCTGGATCCCCGACGCCAGGCTTGCCTGGGCGGACTTTGTTGCGGCAACGGCTAATCGACGACACGATCATCAGGCCATTTGCATTGAGTCGGAGCCAACATGGCCATCCTGGGCAGGCGTGAACCCCCCTGCAAGGCCCATCGGTAGGAAAACGTTGTGCAATAACATGGAAAAAAATCATGGGTATATGAGCTCGACGTATGGGCGACGAAGCTACAATGATGATGCATGACTACGCGAACGCCAAATCGCATGGGGGATTTTGCGCATGCGGAGTGCTTCTTCGCAGGCCTCAGTGACTGATGCGGGGGCTGGATCCCGACGCTAGGCTTGCCATTGCTGACTCGTTGCACAGCGCGATCGACCACACGATCATCGGCCGATAGCAATAAGCAAGCCACACGGCCAGCCTGGGCAAGGCGTGACACCCCTGCTGCCAAGGCCTCATCGGTGGAAAAAACGTGGGCAACAAAATCAGAAAAATTGTGGGATAATGAGCTGGGATGTGGCTAGACAAACTCGACGGTGTGGGCGGCGAAGCTAATGACGATGCATGCTACGCGAGGGCCAAATCGCTGGGGAGATTTTGAGCATGGGGAGTGGTTCGTCGCAGGCCTTCGAGGCGGCGGAAGTGGGGCTGGATCCCGACGCCCAGGCTTGCCTGGGCGGACTTGTTGCGCAACGCGATCGACGACACGATCATCAGCCATTTGCATTGAGCGAGCCACATGGCCAGCCTGGGCAAGGCGTGACACCCCCGCTGCCAAGGCCTCATAGGTAGGAAAAACGTGTGCAATAAAATGAGAAAAATCATGGGATAATGAGCTCGGATGTGGCTACACAAGCTCGACGGTATGGGCGACGAAGCTAATGATGATGCATGCTACGCGAACGCCAAATCACTGGGGGGATTTTGAGCATGCGGAGTGCTTCTTCGCAGGCCCTCGAGGCGGTGGACGTGGGGTTGGATCCCGACGCTCAGGCTTGCCTAGGCGGACTCGTTGCGCAGCGTGATCGGTGACACGATCGTCGGCCGTTAGCAAAGAGCGAGCCACACGGCCAACCTGGGCAAGGCGTGACACCCCTGCTTCCGAGGCCTCATCGGAGGGAAAAACGTGGGCAATAAAACGAGAGAAATTGTGGGATAATGAGCTGGGAAGTGGCTAGACAAACTCGACGGTGTGGGCGGCGAAGCTAATGACGATGCATGCTACGCGAGGGCCAAATCGCTGGGGGGATTTTGAGCATGGGGAGTGGTTCGTCGCAGGCCTTCGAGGCGGCGGAAGTGGGGCTGGATCCCGACGCCCAGGCTTGCCTCGGCGGACTTGTTGCGCAACGCGATCGACGACACGATCATCAGCCATTTGCATTGAGCGAGCCACATGGCCAGCCTGGGCAAGGCGTGACACCCCCGCTGCCAAGGCCTCATCGGTAGGAAAAACGTGTGCAATAAAATGAGAAAAATCATGGGATAATGAGCTCGACGGTATGGGCGACGAAGCTAATGATGATGCATGCTACGCGAACGCCAAATCGCTGGGGGGATTTTGAGCATGCGGAGTGCTTCTTCGCAGGCCCTCAAGGTGGCGGATGCGGGGCTGGATCCCGACGCCTAGGCTTGCATTGGCGGACTCGTTGCACAGCGCGATCGACCACACGATCATCGGCCGATAGCAATAAGCAAGCCACACGGCCAGCCTGGGCAAGGCGTGACACCCCTGCTGCCAAGGCCTCATCGGTGGAAAAAACGTGGGCAACAAAATCAGAAAAATTGTGGGATAATGAGCTGGGATGTGGCTAGACAAACTCGACGGTGTGGGCGGCGCAGCTAACGATGATGCATGCTACGCGAGGGCCAAATCGCTAGGGGGATTTCGAGCATGCGGAGTTCTTCGTCGCAGGCCCTCGAGGCGGCGGATGCGGGGCTGGATCCCGACGCCCTGTCTTGCCTAAGCGGATTCGTTGTGCAGTGCGATCGACGACACGATCATCGACCGTTAGCAATGTGCGAGCCACATCGCAGCCTAGGCAAGGTGTGACACCCCTGCTGCCAAGGCCCCAATCTTGGAAAAAACGTGGGAAATGAAATGAGAGAAATTGTGGGATAATGAGCTGGAATGTGGCTACACAAACTCGACGGTGTGGGCGGCGAAGCTAACGATGATGCATGCTACTCGAGGGCCAAATCGCTGGGGGGATTTTGAGCATGCGAAGTGCTTCGTCACAGGCCCTTGAGGTGGCAGATGCGGGGCTAGATCCTGACGCCCACGCTTGCCTAGGCGGACTCGTTGCGCAACGCGATCCACGACACGATCGTCGACCGTTAGCAATGTGCGAGCCACATGGCACCCTGGGCAAGGTGTGACACCCCTGCTGCCAAGGCCCCATCGGTGGAAAAAACGTGGGAAATGAAATAAGTGAAATTACGGGATAATGAGCTGGGATGTGGCTACACAAGCTCGACGGTGTGGCCGGCGAAGCTAATGATGATGCATGCTACGCAAGGGCCAAATCGCTGGGGGGATTTTGAGCAGCGGAGTGCGTCGTCGCAGGCCCTCGAGGTGGCAGATGCGGGGCTGGATCCCGACGCCCAGGCTTGCCATGGCGGACTCGTTGCGCAGCGCGATCCACGACACGATCGTCGATCGTTAGCAATGTGCGAGCCATATGGCTAGCTGGGCAAGGCGCCACACCCCTGTTGCCAAGGCCTCATCGGTGGGAAAAACGAGGACAACGAAATAAGAAAAATAATGGAATAATGAGCTGGGATGTGGCTACACAAGCTCGACGGTGTGGGCGGCGAAGCTAACGATGATGCATGCTACGCGAGGGCCAAATCGCTGGGGGAATTTCGAGCATGCGGAGTGCTTCGTCGCAGGCCCTCGAGGCGGTGGACGTGGGGTTGGATCCCGACGCTCAGGCTTGCCTAGGCGGACTCGTTGCGCAGCGTGATCGGCGACACGATCGTCGGCCGTTAGCAAAGAGCGAGCCACACGGCCAACCTGGGCAAGGTGTGACACCCCTGCTTCCGAGGCCTCATCGGAGGGAAAAACGTGGGCAATGAAACGAGAGAAATTGTGGGATAATGAGCTGGGAAGTGGCTAGACAAACTCGACGGTGTGGGCGGCGAAGCTAATGACGATGCATGCTACGCGAGGGCCAAATCGCTGGGGGGATTTTGAGCATGGGGAGTGGTTCGTCGCAGGCCTTCGAGGCGGCGGAAGTGGGACTGGATCCCGACGCTCAGGCTTGCCTAGGCGGACTCGTTGCGCAGCGTGATCAGCGACATGATCGTCGGCCGTTAGCAAAGAGCGAGCCACACGGCCAACCTGGGCAAGGCGTGACACCCCTGCTTCCGAGGCCTCATCGGAGGGAAAAACGTGGGCAATGAAACGAGAGAAATTGTGGGATAATGAGCTGGGAAGTGGCTAGACAAACTCGACGGTGTGGGTGGCGAAGCTAATGACGATGCATGCTACGCGAGGGCCAAATCGCTGGGGGGATTTTGAGCATGGGGAGTGGTTCGTCGCAGGCCTTCCAGGCGGCGGAAGTGGGGCTGGATCCCGACGCCCAGGCTTGCCTGGGCGGACTAGTTGCGCAACGCGATCGACGACACGATCATCAGCCATTTGCATTGAGTGAGCCACATGGCCAGCCTGGGCAAGGCGCGACACCCCCGCTGCCAAGGCCTCATCGGTAGGAAAAACGTGTGCAATAAAATGAGAAAAATCATGGGATAATGAGCTCGGATGTGGCTACACAAGCTCGACGGTATGGGCGACGAAGCTAATGATGATGCATGCTACGCGAACGCCAAATCACTGGGGGGATTTTGAGCATGCGGAGTGCTTCTTCGCAGGCCCTCAAGGAGGCGGATGCGGGGCTGGATCCCGACGCCTAGGCTTGCATTAGCGGACTCGTTGCACAGCGCGATCGACCACACGATCATCGGCCGATAGCAATAAGCAAGCCACACGGCCAGCCTGGGCAAGGCGTGACACCCCTGCTGCCAAGGCCTAATCGGTGGAAAAAACGTGGGCAACAAAATCAGAAAAATTGTGGGATAATGAGCTGGGATGTGGCTAGACAAACTCGACGGTGTGGGCGGCGCAGCTAACGATGATGCATGCTACGCGAGGGCCAAATCGCTAGGGGGATTTCGAGCATGCGGAGTTCTTCATCGCAGGCCCTCGAGGCGGCGTATGCGAGGCTGGATCCCGACGCCCTGGCTTGCCTAAGCGGATTCATTGTGCAGCGCGATCGAAGACACGATCATCGATCGTTAGCAATGTGCGAGCCACATCGCAGCCTAGGCAAGGTGTGACACCCCTGCTGCCAAGGCCCCATTCTTGGAAAAAACGTGGGAAATGAAATGAGAGAAATTGTGGGATAATAAGCTGGAATGTGGCTACACAAACTCGACGGTGTGGGCGGCGAAGCTAACGATGATGCATGCTACGCGAGGGCCAAATCGATGGGGCGATTTTGAGCATGAGAAGTGCTTCGTCACAGGCCCTTGAGGTGGCAGATGCGGGGCTAGATCCTGACGCCCACGCTTGCCTAGGCGGACTCGTTGCGCAACGCGATCCACGACACGATCGTCGACCGTTAGCAATGTGCGAGCCACATGGCACCCTGGGCAAGGTGTGACACCCCTGCTGCCAAGGCCCCATCGGTGGAAAAAACGTGGGAAATGAAATAAGAGAAATTACGGGATAATGAGCTGGGATGTGGCTACACAAGCTCGACGGTGTGGCCGGCGAAGCTAATGATGATGCATGCTACGAAAGGGCCAAATCGCTGGGGGGATTTTGAGCAGCGGAGTGCGTCGTCGCAGGCCCTCGAGGTGGCAGATGCGGGGCTGGATCCCGACGCCCAGGCTTGCCTAGGCGGACTCGTTGCGCAGCGCGATCCACGACACGATCGTCGACCGTTAGCAATGTGCGAGCCACATGGCTAGCTGGGCAAGGCGCCACACCCTTGTTGCCAAGGCCTCATCGGTGGGAAAAACGAGGACAACGAAATAAGAAAAATAATGGAATAATGAGCTGGGATGTGGCTACACAAGCTCGACGGTGTGGGCGGCGAAGCTAACGATGATGAATGCTACGCGAGGGCCAAATCGCTGGGGGGATTTCGAGCATGCGGAGTGCTTCGTCGCAGGCCCTCGAGGCGGTGGACGTGGGGTTGGATCCCGACGCTCAGGCTTGCCTAGGCGGACTCGTTGCGCAGCGCGATCGGTGACACGATCGTCGGCCGTTAGCAAAGAGCGAGCCACACGGCCAGCCTGGGCAAGGCGTGACACCCCTGCTGCCGAGGCCTCATCGGTGGGAAAAACGTGGGCAACGAAACGAGAGAATTGTGGGATAATGAGCTGGGATGTGGCTAGACAAACTCGACGGTGTGGGCGGCGAAGCTAATGACGATGCATGCTACGCGAGGGCCAAATCGCTGGGGGGATTTTGAGCATGGGAGTGGTTCGTTGCAGGCCTCGAGGCGCGGATGTGGGTCTGGATCCCGACTCCCAGGCTTGCCTAGGCAGACTCATTACGCAGCGCAATCGACGAAATGATCAACGGCCGTTAACAATGAGTGAGCCACACGGCCAGCCTGGGCAAGGCGTGACACCCCTGCTGCCAGGCCTCATCGGTGGAAAAAACATGGGCAACAAAATGAGAGAAATTGTTGGATAATGAGCTGGGATGTGGTTACACAAGCTCGACGGTATGGGCGGCGAAGCTAATGATGATGCATGCTACGCGAGCGCCAAATCGCTGGGGGGATTTTGAGCATGCGGAGTGCTTCGTCGCAGGCTCCTCAAAGTGGCGGATGCGGGGCTTGATCCCCGACGCCTAGGCTTGCATTGGCGGACTCGTTGCACAGCGCGATCGACCACACGATCATCGGACGATAGCAATAAGCAAGCCACACGGCCAGCCTGGGCAAGGCGTGACACCCCTGCTGCCAAGGCCTCATCGGTGGAAAAAACGTGGGCAACAAAATCAGAAAAATCGTGGGCTAATGAGCTGGGATGTGGCTACACAAGCTCGACGGTGTGGGCGGCGAAGCTAATGATAATGCATGCTACGCGAGGGCTAAATGCTTGGGGGGATTTTGAGCATGCGGAGTGCTTCGTCGCAGGCCCTTGAGGTGGCGGATGCGGGGCTGGATCCCGACGCCTAGGCTTGCCTTGGCGGACTCGTTGCGCAGCGCGATCGACGACATGATCGTCGGCGGTTAGCAATGAGCGAGCCACACGGCTAGTGTGGGCAAGGCGTGACACCCCTGCTGCCAAGGCCTCATCAATGGGTAAAACGTGGGCAACGAAATGAGAAAAATCGTGGGATAATGAGCTGGGATGTGGCTACATAAGCTCGATGGTGTGGTCGGCGAAGCTAATGATAATGCATGCTACGAGAGGGCCAAATGCTTGGGGGGATTTTGAGCATGCGGAGTGCTTCGTCGCAGGCCCTTGAGGTGGTGGATGCGGGGCTGGATCCCGACGCCTAGGCTTGCCTTGGCGGACTCGTTGCGTAGCGCGATCAACGACATGATCGTCGGCTGTTAGCAATGAGCGAACCACACGGCTAGTGTGGGCAAGGCGTGACACCCCTGCTGCCAAGGCCCCATTCTTGGAAAAAAACGTGGGAAATGAAATGAGAGAAATTATGGGATAATGAGCTAGGATGTGGCTACACAAACTCGACGGTGTGGGCAGCGAAGCTAGTGATGATGCATGCTACGCGAGGGCGAAATCGCTGGGGGGATTTCGAGCATGCGGAGTGCTTCATCGCAGGCCCTCGAGCCGACAGATGCGGGGTTGGATCCCGACGCCCAGGCTTGCCTGGGCGGACTCGTGGCGCAGCGCGATCGATGACATGATCGTCGGCCATTAGCAATGTGCGAGCCACATCACAGCTTAGGCAAGGTGTGACACCCCTGCTGCCAAGGCCCCATCGGTGGAAAAAACGTGGGCAACAAAATGAGAAAAATCATGGGATAATGAGCTGGGATGTGGCTTCACAAGCTCGACGGAATGGGCGACGAAGCTAATGACGATGCATGCTACGCGAGGGCAAAATCGCTGGGGGGATTTTGAGCATGCGGAGTGCTTCATCGCAGGCCCTCGAGGTGGCAGATGCGGGACTGGATCCAGACGCCCAGGCTTGCCTAGGCGGACTCGTTACGCAGCGTGATCGACGACATGATCGTCGACCGTTAGCAATGTGCGAGCCACATGGCAGCCTGGGCAAGGTGTGACACCCCTGCTGCCAAGGGCTCCGCGGTGGGAAAAACGTGGGCAACAAAATGAGAAAAATCATGGGATAATGAGTTGGGATGTGGCTACATAAGCTCGACGGTATGGCAACGAAGCTAATGACGATGCATGCTACGCGAGGGCAAAATCGCTAGGGGGATTTTGAGCATGCGGAGTGCTTCGACGCAGGCCCTCGAGGTGGCAGATGCGGGGCTGGATCCTGACGCCCACGCTTGCCTAGGCGGACTCGTTGCGCAGCGCGATCCATGACACGATCGTCGACCGTTAGCAATGTGGGAGCCACATGGCTAGCTGGGCAAGGCGCCACACCCCTGTTGCCAAGGCCTCATTGGTGGGAAAAACGAGGACAACAAAATGAGAAAAATAATGGAATAATGAGCTGGGATTTGGCGACACAAGCTCGACGGTGTAGGCGGCGAAGCTAATGATGTTGCATGCTACGCGAGGGTCAAATCGCTGGGGGGATTTTGAGCATGCAGAGTGCTTCGTCGCAGGCCCTCGAGGTGGCGGATGTGGGGCTGAATCCCGACGCCTTCGCTTGCCTTGGCAGACTCGTTGCGCAGCGCGATCGACGACATGATCGTCGGCCGTTAGCAATAAGCGAGCCACACGGCTAATGTGGGCAAGGCGTGACACCCCTGCTGCCAAGGCCTCATCGGTTGAAAAACGTGGGCAACGAAATGAGAAAAATCGTGGGATAATGATCTGGGATGTGGCTGCACAAGCTCGACGGTGTGGGCGGCGAAGCTAATGATAATGCATGCTACGCGAGGGCCAAATGCTTGGGGGATTTTGAGCATGCGGAGTGCTTCGTCGCAAGCCCTTGAGGTGGCGGATGCGGGGCTGGATCCCGACGCCTAGGCTTGCCTTGGTGGAATCGTTGCGCAGCGCGATCGACGACATGATCGTCGGCTGTTAGCAATGAGTGAGCCACACGGCTAGTGTGGGCAAGGCGTGACACCCCTGCTACCAAGGCCCCATTCACTGAAAAAAACGTGGGAAATGAAATGAGAGAAATTATGGGATAATGAGCAAGGATGTGGCTACACAAACTCGACGGTGTGGGCGGCGAAGCTAGCGATGATGCATGCTACACGAGGGCCAAATCGCTGGGGGGATTTCGAGCATGCGGAGTGCTTCGTCGCAGGCCCTCGAGGCGGCAGATGCGGGGCTAGATCCCGACGCCCAGGCTTTCCTGGGCGGACTCGTTGCGCAGCGCGATCGATGACACGATCGTCGGCCATTAGCAATGTGCGAGCCACATCGCAGCTTGGGCAAGGTGTGACACCCCTGTTGCCAAGGCCCCATCGGTGGAAAAAACGTGGGCAATGAAATGAGAAAAATCGTGGGATAATGAGCTGGGATGTGGCTACACAAACTCGACGGTGTGGGCGGCGAAGCTAGCGATGATGCATGCTACGCGAGGGCCAAATCGCTGGGGGGATTTCGAGCATGCGGAGTGCTTCATCGCAGGCCCTCGAGGCAGCAGATGCGGGGCTTGATCCCGACGCCCAGGCTTGCTTGGGGGGACTCGTGGCGCAACGCGATCAATGACATGATCGTCGACCATTAGTAATGTGCGAGCCACATCACAGCTTAGGCAAGGTGTGACACCCCTGCTGCCAAGGCCCCATCGGCGGAAAAAACATGGGCAACGAAATGAGAAAAATCGTGGGATAATGAGCTGGGATGTGGCTACACAAGCTCGACGGTGTGGGCGGCGAAGCTAATGATAATTCATGCTACGAGAGGGCCAAATGCTTGGGGGAATTTAGAGCATGCAGAGTGCTTCGTCGCAGGCCTTTGAGGTGGCAGATGCGGGGCTGGATCTCGACGCCTAGGCTTGCCTTGGCGGACTCGTTGCGCAGCGCGATCGACGACATGATCGTCAGCTGTTAGCAATGAGTGAGCCACACGGCTAGTGTGGGCAAGGCGTGACACCCCTGCTACCAAGGCCCCATTCTCTGAAAAAAACGTGGGAAATGAAATGAGAGAAATTATGGGATAATGAGCAGGGATGTGGCTACACAAACTCGACGGTGTGGGCGGCGAAGCTAGCGACGATGCATGCTACGCGAGGGCCAAATCGCTGGGGGGATTTCGAGCATGCGGAGTGCTTTGTCGCAGGCCCTCGAGGCGGCAGATGCGGGGCTAGATCCCGACGCCC
>JAJFZO010000624.1:60000-67500 GCA_021397835.1 Moringa oleifera
GGAGCCGCATCACACAGACCTTGGGCACGGGAGGCATGCCCAGGCAACCCCCAGTAGGCACGGCATGGGCCAAGTGCCCAGCGTGCGGCAAAGGTAGGCGCACCAGCGAGGCCACGGGCGGCCATCACGATCCAGCCCCCTCGTCCCTGTCCCTCGACTTAGTGCCCACCGAGCGAGACAGGGGAGCCGCGTTGCACGGATACAGGGCACAGGAGGCATGCCCAGGCAGCCCCCAGCAGGCACGGCATGGGCTAGGTTCCCAGCGTGAGGCAGAGGAGGGTGCGCCAGCCAGGCCACAGGTGCCCATCGCGAGCCAGCCCCCTCATCCCTATCCCTCGACTAAGTGCACAGCGAGTGAGCCAGGGGAGCCGCATCGCACGGTCCCTAGGCACAGAAGGCATGCCCAGGCAGTCCCCAGTAGGCACAGCATGAGCCTAGTGCCCAGCGTGCAGCAGCGGTGGGCGCGCCAGCCAGGCCAGAGGCGCCCATCGAGAGCCAGCCCCCTCATCCGTGTCCCTCGACTAAGTGCCCAGCGAGCCAGCCAGGAGAGCCGCGTTGCATGGACCCTGGGCATGGGAGGCATGCCCAGGCAGCCCCCAGCAAGCACATGATGGGCCAAGTGCCCAGCGTGCGGTAGAGGAGGGAGCGCCAGCCAAGCCACAAGCGCCCATCGCGAGCCAGCCCGCTCGTCCCTGTCCCTCGACTAAGTTCCCAGCGAGCGAGCCTGGGGAGCCAGGTCGCACAGACCTTGGGCACGGGAGGCATGCCCAGCCAGCCCCCCGAAGGCATGACGTGGGCTAGGTTCCCAGCGTGCAGCAGCGGTGGGCGCCAGCCAAGCAACAGGCGCCCATCGCGAGCGAGGCCCCTCGTCCCTGCACCTCGACTAAGTGCGCAGCGTGCGAGCCAGGGGAGCCACGTCGCATGGATCCTGGGAAAGGGAGGCATGCCCCGGCAGCCCCCAGCAGGCATGGCATGGGCCAAGTGCCCGGCATGCGGCAGCGGTGGGCGCGCCAGCCAGGCCGCGGGCGCCCATCACGTGCCAACCCCTCGTCCCTGTCCCTTGACTAAGTGCCCAGCGAATGAGCCAGGGGGGCATGTCGCATGGACCCTGGGCACGGGTGGCACACACAGCCAGCCCCCAGTAGGCACGGCATGGGCTGCTCGCCCAGCGTGCGGAAGCGGTGGACGCACCAGCCAGGCCCCACGTCCATGTCCCTCGACGTTGTGCCCAGCAAGCGAGCCAAGGGGGCGGCGTCGCATGGACCCTGGGCACAGGTGGCACGCGCAGGCAGCCCTTAGCAGGCACAGCATGGGCTGCTCGCCCAGCATGCGGCAGCGGTGGGCGCGCCAGCCAGGTTGCGAGCGCCCATCACGAGCCAGCCCCTACGTCCCTGTCCCTCGAAGAAGTGCCTAGCGAGCGAGCCAGGGGAGCCACGTCGCATGGACCCTGGGCACGGGAGGCATGCCCCGACAACCCCCAGTAGGCACAGAGTGCGGCAACGGTGGGCGCGCCTGCCAGGCCACAAGTGCCCATCGCGAGCCAGCCCCCTCGTCCTTGTCCCCCGACTAAATGCCCTGCGTGCGAGCCGGGAAGCCGCGTCAAACGGACCCTGGGCATGGGTGGCACACCCAGGCAGCCCCCAGCAGGCATGGCATGGGCTGCTCGCCCAGCGTGCTGCAGCGGTGGGCTCGCCAGCCAGGCCGCGGGCGCCTATCACGAGCCAGCCCCCACGTCCTTGTCCCTCGACTAAGTGCCCAGCGAGCGAGCCAGGGGAGCCGCGTCGCACAGACCCTGGGCATGGGTGGCACGCCCAGTAAGCCCCCAGCAGGCACGGCATGGGCTGCTCGCCCAGCATGCGGCAGCGATGGCGCGCCAACCAGGCTGCAGGCGCCCATCGCGAGCCAGCCCCTACGTCCCTGTCCTTCGACGTAGTGCCCAGCGAGAGAGCCAGGGGGGCTGTGTCGCATGGACCCCAAGCACGGGTGGCACGCCCAGGCAGCCACCAGTAGGCACAGCATGGGCTGCTCGCCCAGCGTGCGGCGGCGGTGGGCGCGCCAGCCAGGCCGTGGGCGCCCAGCGCTGGCCAGCCCCCACGTCCCTGTCCCTCGACTAAGTACCCAACGAGCGAGCTAGGGCGGCCACGTCACAAAGACCCTGGCACCGGAGGCATGCCCCGGCAGCCCCCAGCAGGCATAGCGTGCGGCAGCGGTGGGCGCGACAGCCAGGCCACAGGCGGCCATCACGAGCCAGCCCCTTTGTCCCTGTCCCTCGACTAAGTGCCCTGCGAGCAAGCCAGGGAAGCCGCGTCAAACAGACCCTGGGCACGGGGGGCATGCCCCGGCAGCCCCCAGCAGGCACGGCCTGGGCTTACTGCCCAGCGTGCGGCAGCGGTGGGCGTGCTAGCGAGGCCACAGGTGCCTATCATGAGCCAAACCCCTAGTCCCTGTCCCTCAACTTAGTGCCCAGCTTGCGAGCCAGCGGTATCGCATCGCATAGACCCTGGGCACGGGTGGCACGCCCAGGTAGCCCCCAGTAGGCACGGCATGGGCTACTAGCCCAGCGTGCGGTGGAGGAGGGAGCGCCAGCCAGGCCGCGAGTGCCCATCGCGAGCCAGCCCCCTCGTCCCTACCCCTTGAATGACTGCCCACCGTGCGAGCCTGGGATGCCGTGTCGCACGGTCCCTGGGCACGGGTGGCATGCCTAGGCAGCCCCCAGCAGCCACAGCATGGGATGCTCTTCCAGCATGCGACAGCGGTGGGTGTGCTAGTGAGGCCGCAGGTGCCCATCGCGAGACAGCCCCCACATCGTTGTCCCTCGACTAAGTGCCCTGCGAGCAACCCAGGGGTGTCGCGTCGCACGGACCCTGGGCTTGGGTGGCACGCCCAGGCATCCCCCAGAAGGCACGGCATGGGCTGCTCGCCCAGCGTCTGCAGCGGTGGGTGCGCTAGCCAGGCCACAGGCGCCAATCGCGAGCCAGCCCCCACGTCCCTGTCCCTTGACTAAGTAACCTGCGAGCAAGCCAGGGGTGCCGCGTCAAACGGACCCTGGGCATGCCCTGGCAGCCCCAGCAAGCACGGCCTGGGCTAAGTGCCCAGCGTGCGGCAGCGATGGGCATGCCAGCGAGGCCACAGGTGCCTATCACGAGCCAGACCCCTCGTCCCTCTCCCTCGACTTAGTGCCCAGCGTGCGAGCCAGCGGTGCCGTGTCGCATTGACCCTGGGCATTGGTGGCACGCCCAGGTAGCTCCCAATAGGCACGGCATGGGCTGCTAGCCCAGCGTGCGGTAGAGGAGGGAGCGCCAACCAGGCCGCGAGTGCCCATCGCGAGCCAGCCCCCTCGTCCTTACCCCTTGAATGACTGCCCACCGTGCGAGCCCGGGGTGCCGTGCCGCACGGTCCCTGGGCGCGGGTGGCATACCTAGGCAGCCCCCAGTAGCCACAGCATGGGATGCTCTTCCAGTGTGCGGAAGCGGTGGGCGTGCTAGCGAGGCCGCAGGCTCCCATCGCGAGACAGCCCTTACATCATTGTCACTCGACTAAGTGCCCTGCGAGTGACCCAGGGGTGCCGCGTCGCACGGACCCTGGGCCTGGGTGGCACGCCCAGGCAGCCCCCAGAAGGCACGACATGGGCTGCTCGCCAAGTGTCTACAGCGGTGGGCGCGCTAGCCAAGCCGCAGGCGCCCATCGCGAGCCAGCCCCCACGTCCCTGTCCCTCGACTATGTAACCTGCGAGCGAGCCAGGGGAGCCGCGTCAAACGGACCCTAGGCACGGGGGGCATGCCCCGGCAGCCCCCAGCAGGCACCGCCTGGGCTAAGTGCCCAGTGTGTGGCAGCGGTGGGCGTGCCAACGAGGCCACAGGTACCTATCACGAGCCAGACCCCTCGTCCCTGTCCCTCAACTTAGTGCCCAGCGTGCGAGCCAGCGGTGCCGCGTCGCATAGACCCTGGGCACGGGTGGCACGCTCAGGCAGCCCCCAGTAGGGATGGCATGGGCTCCTAGCCCAGCGTGCGGTGGAGGAGGGAGCGCCAGCCAGGCCGCGAGTGCCCATCGCGAGCCAGCCCCCTCGTCCCTACCCCTTGAATGACTGCCCACAGTGCGAGCCCGGGGTGCCGTGTCGCACGGTCCCTGGGCACGGGTGGCATGCCTAGGCAGCCCCCAGTAGCCACAGTATGGGATGCTCTTCCAGCATGCAGTAGCGGTGGGCGTGCTAGCGAGGCCGCATGCGCCCATCGGGAGACAGCCCCCACATCATTGTCCCTCGACTAAGTGCCCTGCGAGCAACCCAGGGGTGCCGCGTCGCACGGACCCTTGGCTTGGGTGGCACACCCAGGCAACCCCCAGAAGGCATGGCATGGGCTGCTCGCCCAGCGTCTGTAGCGGTGGGCGCTCTAGCCAGGCCACAGGCGCCATCGCGAGCCAGCCCCCACGTCCCTGTCCCTCGACTAAGTAACCTGCGAGCGAGCCAGGGGTGTCGCGTCAAACAGACCCTGGGCACGGGGGGCATGCCTCGGCAGCCCCCAGCAGGCACGGCATGGGCTAAGTGCCCAGCGTGCGGCAGCGATGGACGTGCCAGCGAGGCCGCAGGTGCCTATCACGAGCCAGACCCCTCGTCCCTCTCCCTCGACTTAGTGCCCAGCGTGCGAGCCAGCGGTGCCGCGTCGCATAGACCCTGGGCACGGGTGGCACGCCCAGGTAGCCCCCAGTAGGCACGGCATGGGCTGCTAGCCCAGCGTACGGTAGAGGAGGGAGCGCCAGCCAGGCCGCGAGTGCCCATCGCGAGCCAGCCCCCTAGTTCCTACCCCTTGAATGACTGCCCACCGTGCGAGCCCGGGGTGCCGTGTCGCACGGTCCCTGGGCACGGGTGGCATGCCTAGGCAGCCCCCAGTAGCCACAGCATGGGATGCTCTTCCAGCATGCGGCAGCGGTGGGCGTGCTAGCGAGGCCGTAGGCGCCCATCGGGAGACAGCCCCCACATCATTGTCCCTCGACTAAGTGCCCTGCGAGCAACCCAGGGGTGCCGCGTCGCACGGACCCTGGGCTTGGGTTGCACGCCCAGGCAGCCCACAGAAGGCATGGCATGGGCTGCTCGCCCAGCGTCTGTAGCGGTGGGAGCGCTAGCCAGGCCACAGGCGCCCATCGCGAGCCAGCCTACGACGTCCCTGTCCCTCAACTAAGTAACCTGCGAGTGAGCCAGGGGTGCCGCGTCAAACGGACCCTGGGCACAGGGGGCATGCCCCGACAGCCCCCAGTAGGCACGGCCTGGGCTAACTGCCCAGCTTGTGGCAGCGATGGGCGTGCCAGCGAGGCCACAGGTGCCTATCACGAGCCAGACCCCTCGTCCCTCTCCCTCGACTTAGTGCCCAGCGTGCGAGCCAGCAGTGCCGCGTCGCATAGACCCTGGGCACGGGTGGCACGCCCAGGTAGCCCTCAGTAGGCACGGCATGGGCTGCTAGCCCAGCGTGCGGTGGAGGAGGGAGAGCCAGCCAGGCCGCGAGTGCCCATCGCGAGCCAGCCTCCTCGTCCCTACCCCTTGAATGACTGCCCACCATGCGAGCCTGGGGTGCCGTGTCACACGGTCCCTAGGCATAGGTGGCATGCCCAGGCAGCCCCCAGCAGCCACAGCATGGGATGCTCTTCCAGCGTGCGGCAGCGGTGGGCGCGCTAGCGAGGCCGCAGGTGCCCATCGCGAGACAGCCCCCACATCATTGTCCCTCAACCAAGTGCCCTGCGAGTGACCCAGGGGTGCCGCGTCGCACGAACCCTAGGCTTGGGTGGCACTCCCATGTTGCCCCCAGCAGGTACGGCATGGGCTGTTCGCCCAGCGTGCTGCAGCGGTAGCCAGCCCTCTCGTCCCTGCCCCTCGACTGACTGCCCAACGTACGAGCCAAGGATGCCGCGTCGCACGGACCCTGGGCACGGGTGGCATAACCAGGCAACCCCCAGTAGGCACGGCATGGGCTGCTCGCCCAGCGTGCGTCAGCTGTGGGTGCGCCAGCCAAGCCGCGGGCGCCCATCACGAGCCAGCCCCCACGTCCCTGTCCCTCGACGTAATGCCTAGCGAGCGTGCCAAGTTGGCCGCGTCGCATGGACCCTAGGCATGGGTGGCCCGTCCAGGCAGCCCCCAACAGGCACAGCATGGGCTGCTCGTCCAGCGTGCGGCAGCGGTGTGCACGCTAGCCAGGCCGTGGGCGCCCATCGCTAGCCAGCCCCCACGTACCTGTCCCTCGACGTAGTGCCCAGTGAGCGAGCCAGGAGGGCCACGTTGCAAGGACCCTGGGCACGCGTGGCACATCCAGGCAGCCCCCAGCAGGCACGGCATGGGCTACTCGCCCAGCGTACGGCAGCGGGGCCACTCAAGCCAGGCTGCGGACGCCCATCGTGAGCCAGCCCCCTCGTCCCTGCCCCTCGACTGACTGCCCAGCGTGTGAGCCAGGGGTGTCGCGTCACACGGACCCTGGGCACAGGTGGCATGCCCAGGCAGCCCCCAGCAGGCACGGCATGGGCTGCTAGCCCAGCGTGCGGCAACGGTTTGGTGTGCCAGCCAAGCCGCGGGCACCCATCGCGAGCCAGCCCCCTCGTCCCTGCCCCTCGACTGACTGCCCACCGTGGGAGCCCGAGGTGCCGTGTCGCACGGACCCTAGGCACGGGTGGCATGCCCAGGCAGCCCCCAGTAGGCACAGCATGGGCTACTCTTCCAGTGTGCGACAGCGGTGGGGGCGCCAGCCAGGCCACAGGTGCCTATCGCGAGCCAGCCCCCACGTCCCTGTCCCTCGACGTAGTGCCCAGCGAGCATGCCAGGGGGGCCGCGTCGCATGGACCCTTGGCCCGGGTGGCACGCCCAGGCAGCCCCCAGCAGGCACGGCATGGGCTGCTGGCCCAGCGTGCCGCAGTGGTGGGCGCACTAGCCAGGCCGCGGGCGCCCATCGCGAGCCAGCCCCCTCATCCCTACCCCTCGACTAACTACCCATCGTGCAAGCCAAGGGTGACATGTTGCACGGACCCTGGGCACGGGTGGCACGCCCAGGCAGCCCCCAGCAGGCACGGCATGGGCAGCTCGCCCAGGGTGCGGCAGCGGTGGGCGTGCCAGACAGGCCATGGGCGCCCATCCCGAGCCAGCACCCTCGTCCCTCCCCCTCGACTGATTGCCCAGCGTGTGAGCCAGGGGTGCCACGTTGCACGGACCCTAGGCATGGGTGGCATGTCGAGGCTGCCCCCAGGAGGCATGGCATGGGCTGCCCGCCCAGCGTGCGGGAGCGGTGGGCGCCCCAGCCAGGCCACGGGCGCCCATCGCGAGCCAGCCCCCATGTCCCTGCCCCTCGATTGATTTCCCAGCATGCAAGCCAGGGGTGCCACAGCAGTCTCTAGCAGGCACGGTGCTAGCCTTGCAAGGGGCACCCCACGCGAGCCAGCCGCAAGCACGCTATGTGGCTCAACACATGCTATGGGCATTGATTTCATGGGCAAGTTGGCCTTGGCCGTGGCCCCTGGCTCTAGTGGAC
>JAJFZO010000624.1:77500-90000 GCA_021397835.1 Moringa oleifera
CTTGGCGATGGTAAAGAAAGCCTCGTGCTCCCTGGTGCGCGCGTCGCTCGCTCGCGGCTCACGGACCTAACGATCGATCGATCGAGATTCGACCCCAAGTCAGGCGGGACCACCCGCTTAGTTTAAGCATATCAATAAGCAGAGGAAAGGAAACTAACAAGGATTCCCCTAGTACCGGCGAGCGAACCGGGAAAAGCCCAGCTTGAAAATCGAGCGCCCTCGGTGCCCGAATTGTAGTCTAAAGAAGCGTCCTCAACGACGGATCAGGGCCCAAGTCCCCTGGAAAGGGGTGCTGGAGAGGGTGAGAGCCCCGTCTCGCCCAGACCCTATCGCACCACGAGGCGCTGTCGACGAGTCGGGTTGTTTGGGAATGCAGCCCCAATAGGGCGGTAAATTCTGTCAAAGGCTAAATACGGGCGAGAGACCGATAGCGAACAAGTACCGCGAGGAAAAGATGAAAAGGACTTTGAAAAGAGAGTCAAAGAGTACTTGAAATTGTCGGGAGGGAAGTGATTTATGCGCCCGTCGCCCAATTGCCGACCTGTAATAGGGGCATTCAGGCCCCCAAAGGCACGTGTCGTTGGCCAAGCTCTTGTGGCGGAGGAGCCTCGCGAGCTACCTTGAAGTGTGATTCCCACCGAGCGACGGGTAGAATCATTTGCAGATGACTTAAATACGCGACGGGGTATTGTAAGTGGCAGAGTGGCCTTGCTGCCACGATCCACTGAGATTCAGCCCTTTGTCGCTTCGATTCGTCCCACCCCCCCCCTCCTGAACCCCCACAACAACTGTCCCTCTCTTTTCGAAAATTGATGCCACGAGGTCAGAAACAGTCCCTCAAGATAATGGTCTGGAAAAAGAAGAAAGTTCTTTGGACTTGTAGAGACTCAGAAACACAAGAGGAAAACACTTGGAAACATATCGGGAAGCATTGGAGAACCAAGTGTTACTGCAATAAAAGATACATATACCTAATAGAAACTAGTCCCTCGATGCTGTCCCTCAGTAAAGCACTGCCCAGCTAGCGAGCCAGGGGAGCCGCATCGCACGGACCCTAGGCACGGGAGGCATGCCCCAGCAGCCCCCAGCAGGCACGGCATGGGCAAAGTGCCCAGCGTGCAATAGAGGTGGGCGCGCCAGCCAGGACACGGGCGCCCATCATGAGCCAGCCCCCTAGTCCCTGTCCCTCAACTTAGTGCCCAGCGAGCGAGCCAAGGGACCCGCATCGCAAGGACCCTAGGCACGAGAGGCATGCCCCGGCAGCCTCCAGCAGGCATGGCATGGGCCAAGTGCCCAGCGTGCGGTAGCGGTGGGCGCACACGCCAGGCCATGGGCACCCATCGCGAGCCAGCCCCCTTGTCCCCGCCCATCGACTGACTACCCAGCGCGCGAGCCAGGGGTGCCGCATCGCACGGATACTGGGCACGGGTTGCACGCCCAGGCAGTCCCCAGCAGGTACGGCATGGGTTGCTCACCCAGCGTGCGGCAGCGGTGGGTGCGCCAACCAGGCCGCGGGCGCCCATCGCTAACCAGCCCCCACGTCTCTGTCCCTCGACTAAGTGCCCAGCGAGCGAGACAGGGGAGCCGCGTCGCACAGACCTTGGGAACGGGAGGCATGGCCAGGCAGCCCCCAGTATGCACGGCATGGGCCAAGTTCCCAGTGTGCGGCAGCAGTTGGCGCGCCAGCTAGGCCACGGGCGCCCATCGCGAACTAGCCCCCTCGTCCCTGTCCCTCGGCTTAGTGCACAGCGAGCGAGCTAGAGAAGCCATGTTGCACGGACCCTGGGCACGGAAGGCATGCCCAGGCAGTCCCCAGCAGGCACGACATAGGCCAAGTGCCCAGCATGCGGCAGCGGTGGGCGCACTAGCTAGGCCATGGGCTCCCATCGCGAGCCAGCCCCCTGGTCCCTGTCCCTCGACTAAGTGCCCAGCGAGCGAGCCAGGGGAGCCACATCGCATGGATCCTGGGCACGGGAGGCATGCCCCGGCAGCTCCCAGCGGGAACGGCATGGGCTAAGCGCCCAGCGTGTGGTAGAGGTGGGCGCGCCAGCCAAGCCGCGGGCGCCCATCACAAGCCAGCCCCCTCATCCCTGTCCCTCGACTTAGAGCCCAGTGAGCGAGCCAGGGGAGCCATGTCGCACAGACGCTAGCCTAGGGAGCCATGCCCAGGCAGCCCCCAGCAAGCACGGAATGGGCCAAGTGCCCAGCATGCGGCAGAGGAGGGCACGCCAGCCAGGCCACAGACACCCATCGCGAGCCAACCCCCTCGTCCCTGTCCCTCGACTAAGTGCCCAGCGAGCGAGCTAGGGGGGCTGGGTCGCATGGACCCTGGGCATGGTTGGCACGCCCAGGCAGCCCCCAGCAGGCACGGCATGGGCTGCTCGCCTAACGTGCGGCAACGGTGGGCGCGCCAGCCAGGCCGCGGGTGCCCATTGCAAGCCAGCCTCCACGTCCCTGTCCCTCGACTAAGTACTCAGCGAGCAAGCCAGGTGGGCCGTGTCGCATGGACCCAGGGCACGTGTGGCATGCCCAGGCAGCCCCCAGCAGGCACAGCTTGGGCTGCTCGCCCAGCGTGCGGCAGCGGTGGGCGCGCCAGCAAGGCCGCGGGTGCCCATCGCTAGCCAGCCTCCACGTCCCTGTCCCTCGACTATGTGCTCAGCGAGCGAGGCAGGGGGGCTGGGTCACACGGACCCTGGCCATGGTTGGCACGCCCAGGCAACCCCCAGCAGGCACGGCATGGGCTGGTCGCCCAGCGTGCGGCAGCGATGCGCGCGCCAGCCAGGCCGCGGGTGCCCATCGCGAGCCAGCCTCCACGTCCCTGTCCCTCCACTAACTGCTCAGCGAGCGAGACAGGGGGGTCGCGTCGTACAGACCCTGGGCACGTGTGGAACGCCCAGGCAGCCGTTAGCAGGCACAGCATGGGCTGCTCGCCCAGCATGCGGCAGCGGTGGGCACGCCAGCAAGACTGCGGGCACCCATCGCGAACCAGCCCCCTCGTGCCCACCCTTCGACTGACTGCCCAGCACGCGATCCAGGGGTGCCGCATCACACGGACCTTGGGCATGGGTCGCATGCCCAGGCAGTCCCCCGTAGGCATGGCATGGGCTGCTCGCCCAGCGTGCTACAGCGGTGGGCGTGGGAGCAGGGCCGCGGGCGCCCATCGCGAGCCAGCCCCCACGTGCCGGTCCCTCGACTAAGTGCCTAGCGAGCGACCCAGGGGAGCTGCATCGCATAGACCCTAGGCATGGGAGGCATGACTAGGAAGCCCCCAGTATGCACGGCATGTGCCAAGTGCCCAGCGTGCGGCAGCAGTGTGCGCACCATCCAGTCCACGGGCGCCCATCACGAGCCAGTACCCTCGACCCTGTCCCACGACTAAGTGCCCAGCAGGCGAGCCAGGGGACCAACGTCTCATAGATCCTGGGCACGGAAGGTATTCCCAGGCAGCCCCAGTATGTACAGCATGTGCCAAGTGCCCAGCGTGCCGCAGCAGTGGGCGCACCAGCTTGGCCACGTGCGCCCATCGCGAGCCAGCCCCCTCGTCCCTGTACCTCCACTTAATGCACAGCAAGCGAGCCAGAGGAGCCATGTCGCACAGACCTTGTGCCCGAAAGGCATGCCCAGGCAGCCCCTAGGTGGCACGGCATGGGCCAAGTGGCCAGCATGCGGCTGCGATGGGCGCACCAACCAGGCCACGGGCTCCCATCGCAATCCAGCCCCCTGATCCCTGTCCCTCGACTAAGTGCCCAGCGAGCGAGCCAGGGGAGGCACATCGCAAGGACCCTGGGCACGAGAGGCATGCCCTGGTAACCCCCAGCAGGCATGGCTTGGGCTAAATGCCCAGCGTGCGATAGAAGTGGGCGCGCCAGCCAGGCCACGGGCGCCCATCGCGAGCCTGCCCCCTCATCCCTGTCCCTCGACTTAGTGCCGGGCATGCGAGCCAGGGGAGCCGTGTCGCACAGACTATGGGCACGAGTGGCATGCCCAGGCAGCTCCCAACACGTACAGCATTGGCCAAGTGCCCAACGTGCGGCAGCAGTGGGCACGCCATCCAGGCCATGGGCGCCTATCGCGAGCCAGCCCCCTCGACCCTGTCCCTCGACTTAGTGCATAGCGAGCGAGCCAGAGGAGCCATGTCACACGAACCCTGGGTGCGGAAGGCTTGCCCAGGAAGCCCCCAGCGGCACGGCATGGGCCAAGTGCCAGCATGCGGCAGCGGTGGGCGCACCAGCCAGGCCACGGGGTCCCATCGCGAGCCAGCCCCTGGTCCCTGTCCCTCGACTAAGTGCCCAGTGAGCAAGCCAGGGTAGCCACGTCGCACGGACCCTTGGCACGGGAGGCATGCCCCAGCAGCCCCTAGCAGGCACGGCATGGGCCAAGTGCCCAGCGTGTGGTAGAGGTGGGCACGCCAGCCAGGCCACGGGCGCCCATCACGAGCCAGCCCCCTCGTCCCTGCCCCTCGACTGACTGCCCAGCGTGCGAGCCAGGGTAGCCGAGTCGCACAGACCCTGGGCACGGGTGGCATGCCCAGGCAGCTCCCAACACGTACAGCATTGGCCAAGTGCCCAGCGTGTGGCAGCAGTGGGCACGCCATCCAGGCCATGGGCGCCTATCGCGAGCCAGCCCCCTCGACCCTGTCCCTCGACTTAGTGCATAGCGAGCGAGCCAGAGGAGCCATGTCACACGAACCCTGGGTGCGGAAGGCTTGCCCAGGAAGCCCCCAGCGGCACGGCATGGGCCAAGTGCTAGCATGCGGCAGCGGTGGGCGCACCAGCCAGGCCACGGGGTCCCATCGCGAGCCAGCCCCCTGGTCCCTGTCCCTCGACTAAGTGCCCAGTGAGCAAGCCAGGGTAGCCGCGTCGCACGGACCCTTGGCACGGGAGGCATGCCCCAGCAGCCCCTAGCAGGCACGGCATGGGCCAAGTGCCCAGCGTGTGGTTGAGGTGGGCACGCCAGCCAGGCCACGGGCGCCCATCGCGAGCCAGCCCCCTCGTCCCTGCCCCTCGACTGACTGCCCAGCGTGCGAGCCAGGGTAGCCGTGTCGCACAGACCCTGGGCACGGGTGGCATGCCCAGGCAGCCCCCAGCAGGCACGGCATGGGCTGCTCACCCAGCCTGCGGCAGCGGCGGGCGCGACAGCCAGGCCGTGGGCGCCCATCGCGAGCTAGCCCCCTCGTCCCTGCCCCTTGACTGACTACCCAGCGTACGAGCCAGGGGTGCCGCGTCGGACAGACCCTGAGCATGGGTGGCACGCCCAGGTAGCCCCCAACAGGCACGGCATGGGCTGCTCGCCCAGCATGCGGCAGCGGTGGGCGCGCTTGCAAGGCCGCGGGCACCCATTGTGAGCCAACCCACACGTCCCTGTCCCTCGACTAAGTGCCCAGCGAGCGAGCCAGGGGGGCTGCGTCGCACGGACCCTGGGCACATGTGGCACACCTAGGTAGCCCCCCGCAGGGATGGCATGGGCTGCTCGCCCAGCATGCAGCAGCAGTGGGCACGCCAGCCAGGTCACGGGCGGCCATCGCGAACCAGCCCCCTCCTCCCTACCCCTCAATTGACACGCCCAGGCAGCCCCTAGCAGGCATGGCATGGGCTGCTCGCCCAGCGTGCGGCAGCGGTGGGCACACTAGCTTAGCCGCGGGCACCATCCTGAGCCAGCCCCCACGTCCCAGTCCGTCGACTAAGTGCCTAGCGAACGAGCCAGGGGGGCCGCGTTGCACGGACCCTGGGCATGGGTGGCACACCAAGGTAGCCCCCAGCAGGCACGGCATGGGCTGCTCGCCCAGCATGTGGCAGCGATTGGCACACCAGCTTGGCTGCGGGCGCCCATCGCGAGCCAGCCCACACGTCCCAGTCCCTCGACTAAGTGCCCAGCGAGCGAGCCAGGGGGACCGCATCGCATGGACCTTGGGCATGAGTGGCACGCCCAGGAAGCCCCCAGCAGGCATGGCATCGGCAACCCACCCAGTGTGCGGCAGCGGTGGGCGCCCCAGCCAAGCCGCGGGCGTCCATCGCGAGCCAACCCCCTCGACTGACTGCCCAACGGGCAAGCCAGGGGTGCCACATCGCACGGACCCTGGACGCGGGTGGCATGCCCAGGCAGCCCCAAGTTGGCAAGGCATGGGCTGCACACCCAGCGTGCGGCAGCGGTGGGCGCACAAAAAAGGTCGCTGGCGCCCATCGCGAGCCAACGCCCACGTCCCTGTCCCTCGACTAAGTGCCCAGCGAGCGAGCCAGGGGAGCGATGTTGCATGGACCCTGGGCATGGGTGGCACGCCCAGGAAGCCCCCAGCAAGCACGGCATGGGCCAAGTGCCCAGCATGTGGCAGCGGTGGGTGCACCAGCCAGGCCACGGGGTCCCATCGCGAGCCAGCCCCTTGATCCCTGTACGTCGACTAAGTGCCTAGCGAGCGTGCCAGGGTAGCCACATCGCATGGACCCTGGGCACGGGAGGCATGCCCCAGCAGCCCCCAGTAGACATGGCATGGGCCAAGTGCTCGGCGTGTGGTAGAAGTGGGTGCGCTAGCCAGGCCATGGGTGCCCATCGCGAGTCAGCCCCCTCGTCCCTGCCCCTCGACTAACTGCCCAGCATGTGAGCCATGGGTGCCGTGTCGCACAGACCCTGGGCACAGGTGGCACACCCAGGCAGACCCCAGTAGGCATGGCATGGGCTGCCCACCCGGCGTGCGGCAGCGGTGGGCGCGCCAGCCATGCCATGGGCGCCCAACGTGAGCCAGCCCCCTCGTCCCTGCCCCTCGACTGACTGCCCAGCGCGTGAGCCAGGGGTGCCGCGTCGCACGGACCCTGGGCACGGCATCGGCTGCTAGCCCATCGTGCTGTAGCGGGGGGCGCACCAGCCAGGCCGCTGGCGCCCATCGCGAACCGGCCCCATCCTCCCTGCCCCTCGACTGACTGCCTAGCGTGCGAGCCAGGGGTGTTGCGTCACACGAACCCTGGGCACGGGTGGCACGCCCAGGCAGCTCCCAGCAGGCACGGCATGGGCAGCTCGCCCAGCGTGCGGCAGCGGTGGGCGCGCCAGCCAGGCGGCGGGCGTCTATCGCGAGCCAGCCCGTTCGACTGACTGCCCAGCGTGCAAGCCAGGGGTTCCTCGTCGCCCGGACCCTTGGCACTGGTGGCACGCCCAGGCAGCCCCCAGCAGGCATGGCATGGTCCAAGTGCCCAGCGTGCTGTAGAGGTGGGCGTGCCAGCAAGGCCACGGGCGCCCATCGCATGCCATCCCCGTCGTCCCTGTGCCTTGATTTACTGCCCAGTGAGCGAGCCAGGGGAGCTGCATCGCACGGACTCTGCACACGAGAGGCATGCCCAGGCAGCCCCCAAAAGGCACGGCATGGGCAAAGTGCCCAGCGTGCGGCAGAGGAGGGCGCGCCCATCGTGAGGCAGCCCCCTCATCCTTGTCCCTTGACTAAGTGCCCAGCGAAAGAGCCAGGGGGACCACGTCGCACGGACCCTGGGCATAGTTGGCATGCCCAGGCAACCCCCAGCAAGCAAGGCATGGGCTGCTCGCCCAGCGTGCGACAGCGGTGGGCACGCGAAAAAGGCTGCGGGCGCCCATCTCGAGCCAGCGCCCACGTCCCTGTCCCTCAACTAAGTGCCCTGCGAGCGAGCCAGGGGAGCCACGTTGCATGGACCCTGGGCACGGGTGGCACACTGAGGAACTCCCCTGCAGGCACGACATGGGCCAAGTGCCTAGCATGTGGCAGCGGTGGGTGCACCAGCCAGGCCACTGGGTCCCATCGCGAGCCAGCCCCCTGGTCGCTGTCCCTCGAATAAGTGCCCAGCGAGCGAGCCCGAGTAGCCACGTCGCACGGACTCTGGGCACGGGAGGCATGCCCCAGCAGCCCCCAGCAGGCACGGCATGGGCCAAGTGCCCAGCGTGTGGTAGAGGTGGGCGCGCAGGCCAGGCCGAGGGCGCCCATAGCGAGCCAGCACCCTCGTCCCTGCACCTTGACTGACTGCCCAACGTGCTAGCCAGGGTAGCCACGTCACAAGGACCCTGGGAACAGGTGGCTCGCCCAGCAGCCCCCAGCAGGCATGGCATGGGATGCTCACCCAGCGTGCGGCAGCGGTGGGCGCACCAGCCAGGCCGCAGGCCCCCATCGCGAACCAGCCCCCTCCTCCCTACCCCTCAACTGACTGCCTAGCGTATGAGCCAGGGGTGCCGCGTTGCACGGGCCTTGGCCACGGCTGGCACGCCCAGGCTGCCCCCAGTAGGCATGGCATGGGCTGCTCGCCTAGGGTACGGCAGCGGTGGGCACGCCAGCCAGGCCGCGGGCGTCCATCGTGAGCCAGCCCCCTCGACTGACTGCCCAGCATGCAAGCTAGGGGTGCCGCATTGCACGGACCCTGGGCACCGGTGGCACGCCAGGAAGCCCTCAGCAGGCAAGGCATGGGCTGCTCGCCCAGCATGCGGCAGCGGTGGGCGCGCCAAAAAGGCCGCGGGCGCCCATCGCGAGCCAACGCCCATGTCCCTGTCCCTCGACTAAGTGCCCAGCGAGCATGCCAGGGGAGCCGCGTTGCATGGACCCTAGGCACGGGTGGCACGCCCAGGAAGCCCCCAGCAAGTACGGCATGGGCCAAGTGCCCAGCATGTGGCAGCGGTGGGTGCACCAGCCAGGCCACGGGGTCCCATCGCGAGCTAGCCCCCTGGTCCCTATCCCTCGACTAAGTGCCCAACGAGTGAGCCAGGGTAGCCACGTCGCACGGACCCTGGGCACGGGAGTCATGCCCCAGCAGCCCCCAACAAGCACGGCATGGGCCAAGTGCCCGGTGTGCGGTAGAGGTGGGCGCGCCAGCCAGGCCACGGGAGCCCATCGCGAGCCAGCCCCCTCGTCCCTGCCCCTCGACTGACTACCCAGCGTACGAGCCATGGTAGCCGCGTCGCACGGACCTAGGGAACGGGTGGCTCGCCCGGCAGCCCCCTAGAAGGCACAGCATGGGCTGCTCGCCAAACGTGCGGCAGCGATGGGTGCACCAGCCAGGCCGCAGGCCCCCATCACGAACCAGCCCCCTCCTCCCTGCCCCTCAACTGACAGCCCAGCGTGCGAGCCAGGGCTGTCGCGTTGCACGGACCCTGGCCACTGGTGGCACGCCCAGGAAGCCCCTAACAGGCATGGCATGGGCTGCTCGCCCAGCGTACGACAGTGGTGGGCGCGCCAGCCAGGCCGCGGGCGTCCATCACGAGCCAGCCCCCTCGACTGACTGCCCAACGTTCAATCCTGGGGTGCCGCGTCGCACGGACCCTGGGCATGGGTGTCACGCCCAGGCAGCCCCTAGCTGGCACGGCATGGGCCAAGTGCCCAGCGTACGGCAATGGTAGGTGCACCAGCCAGGCCACAGGCACCCATCGTGAGCCAGCCCCCTCGTCCATGTCCCTTGACTAAGTGCCCAGCGAGCGAGCCAGGGGGGCCACGTCGCACGGACCCTGGGCACGGTTTGCATGTTCAGGCAGCCCCCAGCAGGCACGGCATAGGCTGCTTGCCCAGCGTGCGGCTGCTGTAGGCGCGCTAGCCAGGCTGCGGGCGCCCATCGCAAGCCAGCCCCTACATCCCTGTCCCTCGACAAAGTGCCCTGCGAGCAAGCCAGGGGCGCCACATCGCACGGACCCTGGGCTTAGGTGGCATGCCCAGGCAGGCCCCAGCAGGTACGACATGGGCTGCTCACGCAGCGTGCGGCTGCATTAGGTGCGCCAACTAGGCCGTGGGCGCCCATCGCGAGCCAGACCCCACGTCCCTGTCCTTCGACTAAGTGCCCAGCGAGCGAGCCAGGGGGGCCGCGTCGCACTGACCCTGGGCACGGGTGGCATGCCCAGGCAGCCCTCAGCAGGCACGGCATGATGAGCTGGGATGTGGCTACACAAGCTCGATGGTGTGGGGGGCGAAGCTAATGATGATGCATGCTACGCGTGGGCCAAATCACTGGGGGGATTTCGAGCATGCGGAGTGCTTTGTCGCAGGCCCTCGAGGTGGTGGAAGTTGGGTTTGATCCCAACGCTCAGGCTTGCCTAGGCGGACTCAATACGCAATGCAATCGGCGACATGATCGTCGACCATTAGCAATGAGCGAGCCACACGGCCAGCTTGGGCAAGGCGTGACACCCCTGCTACCAAGGCCTCATCAGTGGGAAAAATGTAGGCAACGAAATGAGAGAAATTGTGAGATAATGAGCTGGGATGTGGCTAGAAAAACTCGACGGTGTGGGTGGCGAAGCTAACGATGATGCATGCTACGCGAGGGCCAAATCGCTGGGGGGATTTCGAGCATGCGGAGTGCTTCATCGCAGGCCCTTGAGGCGGCGGATGCGGGGCTGGATCCCGACACCCAGGCTTGCCTAGGCGGACTAGTTGCGTAGCGCAATCGAAGACACGATCGTCTGCCGTTAGTAATGAGCGAGCCACACGGCCAGCCTGGGCAAGGCGTGACACCCATGCTGCCAAGGCCTCATCGGTGGGAAAAATATGGGCAATGAAATGAGAAAAATTGTGGGATAATGAGCTGGGATGTGGCTACACAAGCTCGACGGTGTGCGCGACAAAGCTAACGATGAGGCACGCTACGCGAGGGCCAAATCGTTGGGGCAAATTTGGAGCATGCAGAGTGCTTCATCGCAGGCCCTCGAGGTGGCGAACGTGGGGTTGGATCCCGACGCTCAGGCTTGCCTGGGCGGACTTGTTGCGTAGCGCGATCGACGACACGATCATCGGCCGTTAGCAATGAGTGAGCCACACGGCCAGCCTGGGCACCCCTCATGCCAAGGCCTCATCGGTGGGAAAAACGTGGGCACCAAGCGAGAATAATCGTGGGATAATGAGCTGGGATGTGGCTAGACAAGCTCGATGGTGTGGGCGGCGAAGGTAACAATGATGCATGCTACGTGAGGGCTAAATTATTGGGGGGATTTCGAGCATGCGGAGTGCTTCGTCGCAGGCCCTCAAGGCGGCAAACGTGGCGTTGGATTTTGACGCTCAGGTTTGCCTAGGCGGACTCATTACGCAGTGCGATTGACGACACGATCGTCAGTCGTTAGCAACGAGCTAGCCACACGGCCAGCCCAGGCACCCCTGCTTCCAAGGCCTCATCGGTTGAAAAAACGTGGGCAATGAAGCGAGAATAATCATGGAATAATGAGCTGGGATGTGGCTAGACAAGCTCGATGGTGTGGGCGGCGAAGCTAATGATGATGCATGCTATGTGAAGACCAAATCGTTGGGGAGATTTCAAGCATGCGGAGTGCTTTTTCGTAAGCCCTCGAGGCGGTGGACGCGAGGTTGGATCTCGATGCTCAGGCTTGCCTAGAAACAGACTTGTTGCGCAGAGCAATCGACGACACGATCGTCGACCGTTAGTAACAAGTGAGCCACAAGGCCAGCCTGGGCACGTTGTGACATCCCTGCTACCAAGGCCTCATCGGTGGTCCCTTGCTATTGAAGAATGGTCCCTTGCTATTGAAACAATTTCGCGCTTAGTGGCTTGGGTGCGGCGGCACACGATGACCTGCATGATCGATGGGCCTTTCACTCGTCGGCTTACAGCTCGTTTGGTGTTGTTGCTGCCCATTTGCTCGTTTGGTGTTGGTGATCTAGTCGTGTGCGTTGGTAGGCTCCATGCTCTCGCATCGAACTGTCGACCAGCACGTCGCTTCAAGCTCTACCCCGAGCCATATGTTGGCGTTTCGTGGGTGACATTGGGACCCTATGTCGCGTGCCTTCACAAATGGAATTTGATGATTCGAGTCGGTTGTCTTTGCACCATGTCCCTCGTGGGCATGGGTGGAAACCTAAGCCGAGCCTCATGCTCCAAGCGCGGCTTGATTTGGCATGCGGCTGCTTTGGCACATGAGAGATCGGTTGTCCCCTCGGGTGCAAAAAGTATTATGACAAGAGTGGCCTCAGCCTCTGACTGTCCAAGCGAAAGCATTTGTCCGACATCCCATCGATTTTGAACGACGACAGCGACAGCTTTGGCTTAGCGAGCCTTGCAGCACGCTTCGGTCTTAGTTGGCGCGGTGTCTCGAAGGATGCTACCTGGTTAATCCTGCCAGTAGTCATATGCTTGTCTCAAAGATTAAGTCATGCATGTGTAAGTATGAACTACTCAGACTGTGAAACTGCGAATGGCTCATTAAATCAGTTATAGTTTGTTTGATGGTACCTATTACTCGGATAACCATAGTAATTCTAAAGCTAATACGTGCAACAAACCCCGACTTTTGGAAGGGGCACATTTATTAGATAAAAGGTCGATGTGGGCTTTGCTCGTTGCTCTAATGATTCATGATAACTCGACGGATCGCAAGGCCATCGTGCTGGCGACGCATCATTCAAATTTCTGCCCTATCAACTTTTGATGGTAGGATAGTTGCCTACTATGGTGGTGATAGGTGACGGAGAATTAGGGTTCGATTCCGGAGAGGGAGCCTGAGAAACGTCTACCACATCCAAGGAAGGCAGCAGGCGTGCAGATTACCCAATCCTGACACGGGGA
>JAJFZO010000624.1:97500-102489 GCA_021397835.1 Moringa oleifera
GCATGCCTAGGCAGCCCCCAGTAGGCATTGCTTGGGCCAAGTGCCCAGCGTGCGGTAGCCAGGGGTGGGCGTGCTAGCCAGGCCACAGGCGCCCATCGCAAGCCAGCCCCTTCGTCCCTGTGCCTCGACTATGTGCCCAGCCAGCGAGCCAGGGGAGCCGTGTCGCATGGTTCCTGAGCACGGGAGGCATGCCCAGGCAGTCCCCAGCAGGTACTGCATGGGCCAAGTGCCCAGCGAGTGGCAACAGTGGGCGCGCTAGCCAGGCCACAGGCGCCCATCCCGAGCCAGCCCCCTTGTCCCTGTCCCTCGACTAAATGCCCAGCGAGCGAGCCAGGGAAGCAGCGTTGTACGGACCTTGGTCACGAGAGGCATGCCTAGGCATCCCCCAGTAAGTACGGGATGGGCCCAGTTCCCAGCGTGCGGTGGAGGTGGGAGCGCTAGCCAGGCCTCAGGCGCCCATCGCGAGCCAGCCCGCTCGGCCCCGTCCCTCTACTAAGTGCTCAGCGAGCGAGCTAGGGGAGCTGCGTCGCACAAACCCTAGGCACGGGAGGCTTGGCCAGGCAGCCCCCAGTAGGCATGGCAAGGGCCAAGTGCCCAACATGCGGCAACGGTGGACGCACCTGCCAAGCCACAGGCGCCAATTGCGAGCCAGCCCCCTCGACTAAATGCCCAGCGTGCGAGCCAGGGGAGCCCTGTCGCACGGACCCTGGGCACGGGAGGCATGCCCCGACCGCCCCCAGCAGGCATGGCATGGGCCAAGTGCCCAGCGTGTTGCCGCGGTTGCCGCTCCAGCCAAGCCGCGGGCGCCCATCGCGAGCCAGCCCGCTCGTCCCTGTCCCTCGACTAAGTGCCCAGCGAGCGAGCCAGAGGACCCAGGTCGCACAGACCCTTGGCACGAGAGGCATGCCCAGGCAGCCCCCAGCAGGTATGGCTTAGCCCAAGTGCCCAGCGTGCGGCAGCGGTGGGCGTGCTAGCCAGGCCACAGGCGCCCATCGCGAGCCAGCCCCCTCGTCCTTGTGCCTCGACTATGTGCCCAGCGAGCAAGCCAGGGGAGCCGTGTCGCATGGTTCTTGGGCACAGGTTGCATGCCAGGGCAGTCCCCAGCAGGCACTGCATGGGCCAAGTGCCTAGCGAGTGGCAGCGGTGGGTGCGCCAGCCAGGCCACAGGCGCCCATCCTGAGCCAACTCCCTCGTCCCTGTCCCTCTACTAAGTGCCCAGCGAGTGAGCCAGGGGTGCCGTGTCACACGAACCCTGGGCACGGGATGGGCCAAGTGCCCAGCGTGCGGCAGCGGTTGGTGCGCCAGCGAGGCCACAAGCGCCCATCACGAGCCAGACCCCTCGTCCCTGTCCCTCGACTTAGTGCCCAGGAAGCGAGCCAGGGGAGCCACGTCGCATGGACTCTAGGCACGGGAGGCATGCCCAGACAGCCCCCGCAGGCACGGCATGGGCCAAGTGCCCAGCGTGCGGCAGAGGAGGTCATGCCAGCCAAGCCACAGGCGCTCATTGCGAGCCAGCCCCCTCTTCCCTGTCCCTCGACTAAGTTCCCAGCGAGCGAGCCAGGGGGGTCGCGTTGCACGGTCCCTGGGCACGGGATGGGCCAAGTGCCCAGCGTGCGGCAGCGGTTGGCGCGCCAGCGAGGCCACAGGCGCCCATCACGAGCCAGACCCCTCGTCCCTTTCCCTCGACTTAGTGCCCAGCAAGCGTGCCAGGGGAGCCGCGTCGCACGGACTCTGGGCACGGGAGGCATGCCCAGGCAGCCCCAGCAGGAACGGCATGAGCCAAGTGCCCAGCGAGTGGCAGCGGTGGGCACGTCAGCCAGGCCACAGGCGCCTATCCCGAGCCAGCCCCCTCGTCCCTGTCCCTCGACTAAACGCCCAGCGAGTGAGCCAGGGGAGCCAAGTCGCACGGACTCTGGGCACGGGAGGCATGCCCAGGCAGCCCCCGCAGGCACGGCATGGGCCAAGTGCCCAGCGTGCGGCAGAGGAGGTCATGCCAGCCAGGCCACAGGCGCTCATTGCGAGCCAGCCCCCTCGTCCCTGTCCCTCGACTAAGTGCTCAGCGAGCGAACCAGGCGGGCCGCGTCGCAAGGACCCTGGGCACAGGTGGCATGCCCAGGCAGCCCCCAGCTGGCACGGCATGGGCTGCTCGCCCAGCGTGCGACAGCGGTAGGTGAGCCAGCCAGGCCGCGGGCGCCCATCGCGAGCAAGCCCTCCCGTCCCTTTCCCTCGACGTAGTGCCCAGCGAGCAAGCCAGGGGGGCCGCGTCGCACAGACTCTAGGAATGGGAGGCATACCCAGGCCACCACCAGAAAGCATGGGATGGGCCAAGTGCCCAGCATGCGGTGGAGGAGGAAGCGCCAGCAAGGCCACAGGCACCCATCGCGAGCCAGCCCGCTCATCCCTGTCCCTCGACTAAGTGCCCAGCGAGCGAGCTAGAGGAGCCAGGTTGCACAGACCCTGGGCACGGGAGGCATGCCCAGGCAGCCCCCAGCAGGCATGGCTTGGGCCAACTGCCCAGCGTGCGGCAGCGGTGGGCGTGCCAGCCAGGCTACAGGCGCCCATCTCGACCCAGCCCCCTCGTCCCTGTGCCTTGACTATGTGCCCAGCGAGTGAGCAAGGGGAGCCACGTCGCACGGTTCTTGAGCACGGGAGGCATGCCCAGGCAGTCCCCAGCAGGCACTGCATGAGCCAAGTGCCCAGCGAGTGGCAGCGGTGGGCACGCCAGCTAGGCCACAGGAGCCCATCCCGAGCCAGACCCCTCGTCCCTGTCCCTCGACCAAATGCCCAGCGAGCGAGCCAGGGGAGCCGCATTGCACTGACCCTGGGCACGGGAGGCATGCCCAGGCAGCCCCCAGCAAGCACGGGATGGGCCAAGTTCCCAGCGTGCGGTGGAGGTGGGAGCGCCAGCCAGTCCTCAGGCGCCCATCGCGAGCCAGCCCGCTCGTCCCTGTGCCTCGACTAAGTGCCCAGCGAGCGAGCCAGGGGAGCTGCGTCACACAGACCCTGGGCACGGGAGGCATGCCCAGGCATCCCCCAGCAGGCATGGCATGGGCCAAGTGCCCAGCGTGCGGTAGCGGTGGGCGCGCCTGCCAAGGCACAGGCGCCAATTGCGAACCAGCCCCCTCGACTAAGTGCCCAGCGTGCGAGCCAGGGAGCCCCGTCGCATGGACCCTGGGCACGGGAGGCATGCCCCAGCAGCTCCCAGGCCGTGGGCGCCCATTGCGAGCCAGCCCCCACGTCCCTGTCCCTCGACGTAGTGCCCAGCGAGCGAGCCAGGGGGGCCGTGATGCACGAACGTTGGGCACAGGTGGCACGCCCAGGCAGCCCCCAGCAGGCACTGCATGGGCTGCTCGCCCAGCATGTGGCTGCGGTGGGCGCGCTAGCCAAGCAGCGGGCGCCCATCACAAGACACCCCCACGTCCCTGACCCTCGACTAAGTGCCCAGCGAGCGAGCCAGGGCGGCCGCGTCGCACGGACCCTGGGCACGGGAGGCATGCCCCGGCAGCCCCCAACAGGCACAGCGTGCGGCAGCGGTGGGCGTTCCAGCCATGCCACAGGTGCCCATCACGTGCCAGCCCCATCATCCCTGTCCCTCGACTAAGTGCACAGCGAGCGTGCTAGGGGTGCCGCGTCACACGAACCCTGGGCAAGGGATGGGCCAAGTGCCCAACGTGCGGTAGCGGTGGGCGCACCAGCGAGGCCACAGGCGCCCATCACGAGCAAGACCCCTCGTCCCTGTCCCTCGACTTAGTGCCCAGCAAGTTTTAACATTTAACGTCAGTTCCATTAGAACTGACGTTAAATGTTATCTTTTAACGTCACTTCTTAAGGAACTGACGTTAAAAGTTTTACTTTTGATGACAGTTTTGAAATAACTGTCATCAAAAATGTTGATAAATGTTTTAATGACAGTTCTTTGAATAACTGTCATTAAATTGGTGTCAATTATTATAATTTTTGTAGTAGTGAGAAGCAATAACAAGCTCATTAAGATAATAAAAAAGATACCAATAAAGTAAGAAGGCATCAAAATAGCATCAAGAAGGCATGAAGAAAGCATTAAAGAGACTAGTTAATTCCATATATTGCATTCATGAATTTATTACAAGACAGAAGATAGAAGCTCTGTGAGGTGATTCAATTTTACTTGCAGGGTGCACTCTAAGGGCCTTCCTAATTCTTGAGTAAGAGAATGGAAAAAGCACTCAAAAACTCCTTATTGTGCTACGTACTAGACTAAATAATCTTAAAGCTCTCTCTAAATACACAAGAAAAAAAAAACAAGGGTGTTTTTACATCTAAAAAGTTTGAAGGTTCTCCTTTCGATCAAAAGGGTATTTATAAATGTGATCTTCTACAAAATCCCACCAATTATCCAAAAAAAAAGCACTTAACAAAAATGGTGTGCCCCCACCATTGATCTAGGATGCACTAGTGGGTGACTAGCTAGCTTTTAAAAGTTTGTAAAGCCTTTCCAAGGATGAACATTTCCTTAGGGCATTCTTTCCATCTAGGTAATTTTGTCTAGATTGTAACTTCCCAAGGTTAGGTTTACCTTGGTTAAAAAACATATTTATCATTACCAACTTAATTTGCCATGATTGACCTAGGTTTGCCAAGGTCGAGTTCACCTTGGTTTAAAACCCTTTGTAACACTTATTGAAGTCATCCTAAATGATTGATCAGGGCTTGAATTCATCGAGATTTTATAAGTCAAGATTTTGTGTAGGTCAAAAAAATCCAAGCTTCTTCCTTTTCATTAAATCATTCCAAAAGATCACTTTTTCTAACACATTTAATGGTTGGGTGCTAGTCCATGATTACTCTACAACATAAAGATTCAGAAAGGTTGCACTTATTTGAGATTGTTGCGTTTGGCATGTCACCTTTTGGTTTTCCAAAGAATAACCACTTATTTAAAAGACTCCCTTAAACCTTTCTATATTTCTTTACCTTCTATCTTTACTCTTGCAAAGCATTCTCCCTCCT
>JAJFZO010000052.1:7500-14557 GCA_021397835.1 Moringa oleifera
GTCGCACGGACCCTGGGCAGGGGAGGCATGCCCAGGCAGCCCCCAGCAGGCACGGAATGGGCCAAGTGCCCAGTGTACCAGCGGTGGGCGCGCCAGCCAGGCCACAGAGGCCCATCGCGAGCCAGCCCCCTCGTCCCTGTCCCTTGACTTAGTGCACAGCGTGCGAGCCAGGGGAGCCGCGTCGGATGGACCCTGGGCACGGAAGGCATGCCCAGGCAGCCCCCAGCAGGCACGGCATGGGCCAAGTGCACAGCGTACGGCAGAGGTGGGCGCGCCAGCCAGGCTACAGGCGCCCATCGCAAGCCAGCCCCCTCCTCCCTGTCCCTCGACTAAGTGCCCAGCGAACGAGCCAGGGGAGCCGCATCACACAGACCCTGGCACGGGAGGCATGCCCAGGCAGCCCCCAGCAGGCACGGCATGGGCCAAGTGCCCAGCATGCGGCAAAGGTGGGCGCGCCAGCGAGGCCACAGGCGCCAATCACGAGCCAGCCCCCTCGTCCCTGTCCCTCGACTTACTGCCCAGCGAGCGAGCCAAGGGAGCCGCATCACACGGACTCTGTGCACAGCAGGCATGCCCAGGCAGCCCCCAGCAGGCACGGCATGGGCCAGATGCCCAGCGTACGGCAGAGGAGGGCGCGCCAGCCAGGCCACAGGCGCCCATCGCGAGCCAGCCCCCTCGTCCCTGTCCCTCGACTGAGTCCCCAGCGAGCGAGCCAGGGGAACCGCATTGCACGGACCCTGGGCATGAGAGGCATGCCCCAGCAGCCCACAGCAGGCATGGCATGGGCCAAGTGCCCAGCATGCGGCAGCGGTGGGCACGCCAGCGAGGCCACAGGCGCCCATCATCAGCCAGACCCCTCGTCCCTGTCCCTCGACTTAGTGCCCAGCGAGCGAGCCAGGGGAGCCGCGTCGCATGGACCCTGGGCAGGGGAGGCATGCCCAGGCAGCCCCCAGCAGGCACGGAATGGGCCAAGTGCCCAGTGTACGGCAGCGGTGGGCGCGCCAGCCAGGCCACAGAGGCCCATCGCGAGCCAGCCCCCTCGTCCCTGTCCCTTGACTTAGTGCACAGCGTGTGAGCCAGGGGAGCCGCGTCGGATGGACCCTGGGCACGGAAGGCATGCCCAGGCAGCCCCCAGCAGGCACGGCATGGGCCAAGTGCACAGCGTACGGCAGAGGTGGGCGCGCCAGCCAGGCTACAGGCGCCCATCGCAAGCCAGCCCCTCCTCCCTGTCCCTCGACTAAGTGCCCAGCGAACAAGCCAGGGGAGCCGCATCACACAGACCCTGGGCACGGGAGGCATGCCCAGGCAGCCCCCAGCAGGCACGGCATGGGCCAAGTGCCCAGCATGCGGCAAAGGTGGGCGCGCCAGCGAGGCCACAGGCGCCAATCACGAGCCAGCCCCCTCGTCCCTGTCCCTCGACTTACTGCCCAGCGAGCGAGCCAAGGGAGCCGCATCACACGGACTCTGTGCACAGCAGGCATGCCCAGGCAGCCCCCAGCAGGCACGGCATGGGCCAGATGCCCAGCGTACGGCAGAGGAGGGCGCGCCAGCCAGGCCACAGGCGCCCATCGCGAGCCAGCCCCCTCGTCCCTGTCCCTCGACTGAGTCCCCAGCGAGCGAGCCAGGGGAACCGCATTGCACGGACCCTGGGCACGAGAGGCATGCCCCAGCAGCCCACAGCAGGCATGGCATGGGCCAAGTGCCCAGCATGCGGCAGCGGTGGGCACGCCAGCGAGGCCACAGGCGCCCATCATCAGCCAGACCCCTCGTCCCTGTCCCTCGACTTAGTGCCCAGCGAGCGAGCCAGGGGAGCCGCATCGCACGGACCCTGGGCAGGGGAGGCATGCCCAGGCAGCCCCCAGCAGGCACGGAATGGGCCAAGTGCCCAGTGTACGGCAGCGGTGGGCGCGCCAGCCAGGCCACAGAGGCCCATCGCGAGCCAGCCCCCTCGTCCCTGTCCCTTGACTTAGTGCACAGCGTGTGAGCCAGGGGAGCCGCGTCGGATGGACCCTGGGCACGGAAGGCATGCCCAGGCAGCCCCCAGCAGGCACGGCATGGGCCAAGTGCACAGCGTACGGCAGAGGTGGGCGCGCCAGCCAGGCTACAGGCGCCCATCGCAGCCAGCCCCTCCTCCCTGTCCCTCGACTAAGTGCCCAGCGAACAAGCCAGGGGAGCCGCATCACACAGACCCTGGGCACGGGAGGCATGCCCAGGCAGCCCCCAGCAGGCACGGCATGGGCCAAGTGCCCAGCGTGCGGCAAAGGTGGGCGCGCCAGCCAGGCCGCGGGCGCCCATCGCGAGCCAGCCCCCTCGTCCCTGTCCCTCGACTTACTGCCCAGAGAGCGAGCCAAGGGAGCCATCACACGGACTCTGTGCACAGCAGGCATGCCCAGGCAGCCCCAAGCAGCATGGCATGGCCAATGCCCAGCGTACGGCAGAGGAGGGCGCGCCAGCCAGGCCACAGGCGCCCATCGCGAGCCAGCCCCCTCGTCCCTGTCCTCGACTGAGTCCCCAGCGAGCGAGCCAGGGGAACCGCATTGCACGGACCCTGGGCACGAGAGGCATGCCCCAGCAGCCCACAGCAGGCATGGCATGGGCCAAGTGCCCAGCTGCGGCAGCGGTGGGCACGCCAGCCGAGGCCACAGGCGCCCATCATCAGCCAGCCCCCTCGTCCCTGTCCCTCGACTTAGTGCCCAGCGAGCGAGCCAGGGGAGCCGCATCGCACGGACCCTGGGCAGGGGAGGCATGCCCAGGCAGCCCCCAGCAGGCACGGAATGGGCCAAGTGCCCAGTGTACGGCAGCGGTGGGCGCGCCAGCCAGGCCACAGAGGCCCATCGCGAGCCAGCCCCCTCGTCCCTGTCCCTTGACTTAGTGCACAGCGTGTGAGCCAGGGGAGCCGCGTCGGATGGACCCTGGGCACGGAAGGCATGCCCAGGCAGCCCCCAGCAGGCACGGCATGGGCCAAGTGCACAGCGTACGGCAGAGGTGGGCGCGCCAGCCAGGCTACAGGCGCCCATCGCAAGCCAGCCCCTCCTCCCTGTCCCTCGACTAAGTGCCCAGCGAACAAGCCAGGGGAGCCGCATCACACAGACCCTGGGCACGGGAGGCATGCCCAGGCAGCCCCCAGCAGGCACGGCATGGGCCAAGTGCCCAGCATGCGGCAAAGGTGGGCGCGCCAGCGAGGCCACAGGCGCCAATCACGAGCCAGCCCCCTCGTCCCTGTCCCTCGACTTACTGCCCAGCGAGCGAGCCAAGGGAGCCGCATCACACGGACTCTGTGCACAGCAGGCATGCCCAGGCAGCCCCCAGCAGGCACGGCATGGGCCAGATGCCCAGCGTACGGCAGAGGAGGGCGCGCCAGCCAGGCCACAGGCGCCCATCGCGAGCCAGCCCCCTCGTCCCTGTCCCTCGACTGAGTCCCCAGCGAGCGAGCCAGGGGAGCCACGTTGCATGGACCCTGGGCACGGGAGGCATGCCCCAGAAACCCACAGCAGGCATGGCATGGGCCAAGTGCCCAGCATGCTGCAGCGGTGGGCGCGCCAGCGAGGGCACAGGCGCCCATCATCAGCCAGACCCCTCGTCCCTGTCCCTCGACTTAGTGCCCAGCGAGCGAGCCAGGGGAGCCACGTCACACGGACCCTGGGCAGGGGAGGCATGCCCAGGCAGCCCCCAGCAGGCACAGAATGGGCCAAGTGCCCAGTGTGCGGCAGCGGTGGGAGCGCCAGCCAGGCCACAGAGGCCCATCGTGAGCCAGCCCCCTCGTCCCTGTCCCTCGACTAAGTCCCCAGTGAGCGAGCCAGGGGAGCCGTGTCGCATGGACCCTGGGCAAGGGAGGCATGCCCTGGCAGCCCCCAGCAGGAACGGCATGGGCCAAGTGCCCAGCGTGCGGCAGCGGTGGGAGCACCAGCGAGGCCACAGGCACCCATCATGAGCCAGACCCCTCGTCCCTGTCCCTCGAAAAAGTCCCCAGCGAGCGAGCCAGTGGAGCCATGTTGCATGGACACTGGGCATGGGAGGTATGCCGAGCCAGCCCCCAGCAGGCACGGAATGGGCCAAGTGCCCAGCATGTGGCAGCGGTGGGCGGGCCAGCCTGGCCACAGGCGCCCATCGCTAGCCAGCCCCCTCGTCCTTGTCCCTCGACTAAGTGCCCAGCGAGCGAGCCAGGGGAGCCGCGTTGCATGGACCCTGGGCACGGGAGACATACCCAGACATCCCCCAGCAGGCACGGAATGGGCTAAGTTTCCAGCGTGCGGCAGCGGTGGGCGCGCCAGCCAGGCCATAGGCGCTCATCGCGAGGAAGCCCCCTCGTCCCTGTCCCTTGACTAAGTCCCCAGCGAGCGAGCCAGGGGAGCCGCGTCGTATGGCCCCTGAGCACAGGAGGCATGCCCCAGGAGCCCCCAGCAGGCACCACATGGGCCAAGTGCCAAGCGTGCGGCAGCGGTGGGCGCGCCAGCGAGGTCACAGGCGCCGATCATGAGCCAGACCCCTCGTCCCTGTCCCTCGACTTAGTGCCCAGCGAGCGAGCCAGGGGAGCCGCGTCACACGGACCCTGGGCAGGGGAGGCATGCACAGGCAGCCCCCAGCAGGGACAGAATGGGCCAAGTGCCCAGTGTGCGGCAGCGGTGGGCGCGCCAGCCAGGCCACAGAGGCCCATCGCGAGCCAGCCCCCTCGTCCCTGTCCCTCGACTAAGTCCCCAGTGATCGAGCCAGTGGAGCCATGTTGCATGGACACTGGGCATGGGAGGTATGCCAAGGCAGCCCCCAGCAGGCACGGAATGGGCCAAGTGCCCAGCATGTGGCAGCGGTGGGCGAGCCAGCCTGGCCACAGGCGCCCATCGATAGCCAGCCCCCTCATCCTTGTCCCTCGACTAAGTGCCCAGCGAGCGAGCCAGGGGAGCCGTGTTGCATGGACCCTGGGCACGGGAGGCATGCCCAGACATCCCCCAGCAGGCACAGAATGGGCCAAGTTTCCAGCGTGCGGCAGCGGTGGGCGCGCCAGCCAGGCCATAGGCGCCCATCGCGAGCAAGCCCCCTCGTCCCTGTCCCTTGACTAAGTCCCCAGCTAGCGAGCCAGGGGAGCCATGTCGTATGGTCCCTGAGCACAGGAGGCATGCCCCAGGAGCCCCCAGCAGGCACCACATGGGCCAAGTGCCAAGCGTGCGGCAGCAGTGGGCGCGCCAGCGAGGCAACAGGCGCCCATCATGAGCCAGACCCCTCGTCCCTGTCCCTCGACTTAGTGCCCAGCGAGCGAGCCAGGGGAGCCGTGTCTCACGGACCCTGGGCACGGGAGGCATGCCCTGGCAGCCCCCAGCAGGCACGGAATGGACCAAGTGCCCAGTGTGCGGTAGCGGTGGGCGTGCCAGCCAGGCCACAGGCGCCCATCGCGAGCCAGCCCCCTCGTCCCTGTCCCTCGACTAAGTCCCCAGCGAGCGAGCCAGGGGAGCCGCGTCACATGGACCCTGGGCACAGGAGGCATGCCCCGGCAGCCCCCAGCAGGCACGCCATGGGCCAAGTGCCCAGTGTGCGGCAGCGGTGGGCGTGCCAGCCAGGCCACAGGCGCCCATCACGAGCCAGGGGAGCCGCGTCGCATCGACCCTGGGCACGGGAGGCATGCCCTGGCAGCCCCCAGCAGGCACGGCATGGGCCAAGTGCCGAGCGTGCGGCAGCGGTGGGAGCACCGGCGAGGCCACAGGCGCCCATCATGAGCCAGTCCCCCTCGTCCCTGTCCCTCGACTTAGTGCCCAGCGAGCGAGCCAGGGGTGCCATGTCGCACGACCTTGGCACGGGAGATATGCCCAGGTAGGCCCCAGCAGGCATGGAATGGGCCAAGTGCCCAGCATGCGGCAGCGGTGGGCACGCCAGCAAGGCCACAGGCGCCCATCGCTAGCCAGCCCCCTCGTCCCTGTCCCTGGACTAAGTCCCCAGTGAGCGAGCCAGGGGAGCCGCGTCACACGGACCCTGGGCACGGGAGGCATGCCCCGGAAGCCCCCAGCAGGCACGCCATGGGCCAAGTGCCCAGTGTGCGGCAGCGGTGGGCGTGCCAGCCAGGCCACAGGCGCCCATCGTGAGCCAGCCCCCTCGTCCCTGTCCCTCGACTAAGTCCCGGCCGAACGAGCCAGGGGAGCCGCGTCGCATCGACCCTGGGCACAGGAGGCATGCCCTGGCAGCCCCCAGCAGGCATGGAATGGTCCAAGTGCCCAGTGTGCGGCAGCGGTGGGCGTGCCAGCCAGGCCACTGGCACCCATCGCGAGCCAGCCCCCTCGTCCCTGTCCCTCGACTAAGTCCCCAGTGAGCAAGCCAGGGGAGCCGCGTCGCACAGACCCTGGGCACGGGAGGCATGCCCTGGCAGCCCCCAGCAGGCATGGCATGGGTTAAGTGCCCAGCATGCGGCAGCGGTGGGCGCGCCAGCCAGGCCACAGGCGCCCATCGCGAGCCAGCCCCCTCGTCCCTGTCCCTCGATTAAGTGCCCAGCGAGCGAGCCAGGGGAGCCACGACGCATGGACCCTGGGCACAGGAGGAAATGCCCTAGGCAGCCCCCAGCAGGCAAGGCAGGGCCAAGTGCCCAGCGTGTGGCAGCGGTGGGAGCGCCAGCCAGGCCACAGGTGCCCATCATGAGCCAGACCCCTCGTCCCTGTCCCTCGACTTAGTGCCCAGCGAGCGAGCCAGGGGAGCCACGTCGCATGGACCCTGGGCACGGAGGCATGCCCTGGCAGCCCCCAGCAGGCATGGCATGGGCCAAGTGCCCAGCGTGTGGCAGCGGTGGTAGCGCCAGCCAGGCCACAGGTGCCCATCATGAGCCAGACCCCTCGTCCCTGTCCCTCGACTTAGTGCCCAGCGAGTGAGCCAGAGGAGCCATGTCGCATGGACTCTGGGCACGGGAGGCATGCCCAGGCAGCCCCCAGCAGGCACAGAATGGGCCAAGTGCCCAGCGTGTGGCAGCGGTGGGCGCGCCAGCCAGGCGACAGGCGCCCATCGCGAGCCAGCCCCCTCATCCCTGTCCCTCGATTAAGTGCCCAGTGAGCGAGCCAGGGGAGCCGCGTCTCATGGTCCCTGGGCA
>JAJFZO010000226.1:0-10000 GCA_021397835.1 Moringa oleifera
GCCCAGCGTGCGGCAGAGGTGGGCGCGCCAGCCAGGCCACAGGCGCCCATCGCGAGCCAGCCCCCTCATCCCTGTCCCTCAACTAAGTGCCCAGTGAGAAAGCCAGGGGAGCCACGTCGCACAGACTTTGGGCACGAGAGGTTTGCCCAGGCAGCCCCCAGCAGGTACGGCATGGGCCAAGTGCCCAGCGTGCGCAGTGGTGGGCGCGCCAGCGAGGCCACAGGCGCCCATCGCGAGCCAGCCCCCTCGTCCCTGTCCCTTGACTAAGTGCCCAGCGAGCGAGCCAGGGGAGCCGCGTCGCATGGACACTGGGCACGAGAGGCATGCCCCAGCAGCCCCCAGCAGGCACGGCATGGGCCAAGTGCCCAGCGTGAGGCAGAGGTGGGTGTGCCAGCCAGGCCACAGGCGCCCATCGAGAGCCAGCCCTCTCGTCCCTGTCCCTCGACTAAGTGCCCAGCGACCAAGCCAGGGGAGCCACGTCGCACGGACTCTGGGCACGGGAGGCTTGCCCAGACAGCCCCCAGCAGGTACGGCATGGGCCAAGTGCCCAGCGTGCAGTAGAGGTGGGCACGCCAGCCAGGCCACGGGCGCCCTTCGCGAGCCAGCCCCCTCGTCCCTGTCCCTCGACTAAGTGCCCAGCGAGCGAGCCAGGTGAACCGCGTCGCATGGACCCTGGGCACGGAAGGCATGCCCCAGCAGCCCCCAGCAGGCACGGCATGGGCCAAGTGCCCAGCGTGCAGTAGAGGTGGGCACGCCAGCCAGGCCACGGGCGCCCTTCGCGAGCCAGCCCCCTCGTCCCTATCCCTCAATTAAGTGCCCAGCGAACGAGCCAGGGGAGCCACGTCGCATGGACCCTCAGCACGGAAGGCATGCCCCAGCCGCCCCACAGCAGGCATGGCATGGGCCAAGTGCCCAGCGTGCGGCAGAGGTGGGCGCGCCAGCCAGGCCACAGGTGCCCATTGCGAACCAGCCCCCTCGTCCCTGTCCCTCGACTAAGTGCCCAGCGAACGAGCAGAGGAGCCGCATTGGGCAGACCCTGGTCACAGGAGGCATGCCCAGGCAGCCCCCAGCAGGCACGGCATGGTCCAAGTGCCCAACATGCAGCAAAGGTGGGCGCGCCAGCGAGTCCACAGCCGCCCATCGCGAGCCAGCCCCCTCGTCCCTGTCCCTCGACTAAGTGCCCAGCGAGTGATACAGGGGGGCCACGTCACATGGACTCTGGGCATGGGGGGCATGCCCAGGAAGCCCCCAGCAGGCACGGCATGGGCCAAGTGCCCAGCGTGGGGCAAAGGTGGGCGCGCCAGCGAGGCCACGGACGCCCATCATGAGCCAGCCCCCTCGTCCCTGTCCCTCGACTTAGTGCCCAGCGAGAGAGCCAGGGGAGACATGTCGCAAAGACACTGGGCAAGGGAGGCATGCCCAGGCAGCCCCCAGCAGGCACGGCATGGGCCAAGTGCCCAGCGTGGGGCAAAGGTGGGCGCGCCAGCGAGGCCACGGGTGCCCATCATGAGCCAGCCCCCTCGTCCCTGTGCCTCGACTTAGTGCCCAGCGAGAGAGCCAGGGGAGCCATGTCGCAAGGACTCTGGGCATGGGAGGCATGCCCCGGCAGCCCCCAGCAGGCAAGGCATGGGCCAGTTCCCAGTGTGCGGTAGAGGTGGGCGCGCCAGCCAGGCGACGGGCGCCCTTCGCGAGCCAGCCCCCTCGTCCCTATCCCTCAACTAAGTGCCCAGCGAATGAGCCAGTGGAGCCACGTCGCATGGACCCTGGGCATGGGAGGCATGCCCAGGCAGACCCGAGCAGGCACAGCATAGGCCAAGTGCCCAGCGTGCGGCAGAGGTGGGCGCGCCAGCCAGGCCACAGGCGCCCATCGCGAGCCAGCCCCCTCGTCCCTGTCCCTCGACTAAGTGCCCAGCGAGCAAGCCAGGGGAGCCACCTTGCACAGACTCTGGGCATGGGAAGCTTTCCCAGGCATCTCCCAGCAGGTACGGCATGGGCCAAGTGCCCAGCGTGCGCAGCGGCGGGCGCACCAGCGAGGCCACAGGCGCCCATCGCGAGCCAGCCCCCTCGTCCCTTTCCCTTGACTAAGTGCCCAGCGAGCGAGCCAGGGGAGCCATGTCGCACAGACCCTGGGCATGAGAGGCATGCCCAGGCAGCCCCCAGTATGCACGGCATGGGCCAAGTGCCCAGCGTGCGGCAGCGGTGGGCGCGCCAGCCAGGCCACAGGCGCGCATCGCGAGCCAGCCCCCTCGTCCCTGTCCCTCGACTAAGTGCCCAGCGAGCGAGCCGAGGGAGCCGCGTCGCATGGATACTGGGAATGGGAGGCATGCCCCAGCAGCCCCCAGCAGGCATGGCATGGGCCAAGTGCCCTGCGTGTGGTAGAGGTGGGCGCGCCAGCCAGGCCACAGGCGCCCATTGCGAGCTAGCCCCCTCGTCCCTGTCCCTCGACTAAGTGCCCAGCGAGCAAGCCAGGGGAGCCACGTCGCAAGGACTCTGGGCACGGGAGGCATGCTCAGGCAGCCCCAAGCAGGCACGGCATGGGCCAAGTGCCCAGCGTGCGGCAGAGGTGTGCGCGCCAGCCAGGCCACAGGCGCCCATCGCGAGCCAGCCCCCTCATCCCTGTCCCTCAACTAAGTGCCCAGTGAGAAAGCCAGGGGAGCCACGTTGCACAGACTTTGGGCACGAGAGGTTTGCCCAGGCAGCCCCCAGCAGGTACGGCATGGGCCAAGTGCCCAGCGTGCGCAGCGGTGGGCGCGCCAGCGAGGCCACAGGCGCCCATCGCGAGCCAGCCCCCTCGTCCCTGTCCCTTGACTAAGTGCCCAGCGAGCGAGCCAGGGCAGCCGCGTCGCATGGACACTGGGCACGAGAGGCATGCCCCAGCAGCCCCCAGCAGGCACGGCATGGGCCAAGTGCCCAGCGTGAGGCAGAGGTGGGTGTGCCAGCCAGGCCACAGGCACCCATCGAGAGCCAGCCCTCTCGTCCCTGTCCCTCGACTAAGTGCCCAGCGACCAAGCCAGGGGAGCCACGTCGCACGGACTCTGGGCACGGGAGGCTTGCCCAGACAGCCCCCAGCAGGTACGGCATGGGCCAAGTGCCCAGCGTGCAGTAGAGGTGGGCACGCCAGCCAGGCCACGGGCGCCCTTCGCGAGCCAGCCCCCTCGTCCCTGTCCCTCGACTAAGTGCCCAGCGAGCGAGCCAGGGGAACCGCGTCGCAAGGACCCTGGGCACGGAAGGCATGCCCCAGCAGCCCCCAGCAGGCACGGCATGGGCCAAGTGCCCAGCGTGCAGTAGAGGTGGGCACGCCAGCCAGGCCACGGGCGCCCTTCGCGAGCCAGCCCCCTCGTCCCTATCCCTCAATTAAGTGCCCAGCGAACGAGCCAGGGGAGCCACGTCGCATGGACCCTCAGCACGGAAGGCATGCCCCAGCCTCCCCACAGCAGGCATGGCATGGGCCAAGTGCCCAGCGTGCGGCAGAGGTGGGCGCACCAGCCAGGCCACAGGTGCCCATTGCGAACCAGCCCCCTCGTCCCTGTCCCTCGACTAAGTGCCCAGCGAACGAGCAGAGGAGCCGCATTGGGCAGACCCTGGGCACAGGAGGCATGCCCAGGCAGCCCCCGGCAGGCACGGCATGGTCCAAGTGCCCAACATGCAGCAAAGGTGGGCGCGCCAGCGAGTCCACAGCCGCCCATCGTGAGCCAGCCCCCTCGTCCCTGTCCCTCGACTAAGTGCCCAGCCAGTGATACAGGGGAGCCACGTCACATGGACGCTGGGCATGGGGGGCATGCCCAGGAAGCCCCTAGCAGGCATGGCATGGGCCAAGTGCCCAGCGTGGGGCAAAGGTGGGCGCGCCAGCGAGGCCACGGGCGCCCATCATGAGCCAGCCCCCTCGTCCCTGTCCCTCGACTTAGTGCCCAGCGAGAGAGCCAGGGGAGACATGTTGCAAAGACACTGGGCAAGGGAGGCATGCCCAGGCAGCCCCCAGCAGGCACGGCATGGGCCAAGTGCCCAGCGTGGGGCAAAGGTGGGCGCGCCAGCGAGGCCACGGGTGCCCATCATGAGCCAGCCCCCTCGTCCCTCTGCCTCGACTTAGTGCCCAGCGAGAGAGCCAGGGGACCCATGTCGCAAGGACTCTGGGCATGGGAGGCATGCCCCGGCAGCCCCCAGCAGGCAAGGCATGGGCCAAGTTCCCAGTGTGCGGTAGAGGTGGGCGCGCCAGCCAGGCCACGGGCGCCCATCGCCAGCCAGCCCCCTCGTCCCTGTCCCTCGACTAAGTGCCCAGCGAGCGAGCCAGGGGAACCGCGTCGCATGGACCCTGGGCACGGAAGGCATGCCCCAGCAGCCCCCAGCAGGTATGGCATGGGCCAAGTGCCCAGCATCTGGCAGAGGTGGGCGCGCAAGCCAGGCCACAGGCGCCCATTGCGAGCCAGCCCCCTCGTCCCTGTCCCTCAGCTAAGTGCCCAGCGAGCAAGCCAGGGGAGCCACGTCGCATGGAATCTGGGCATGGGAGGCATGCCCAGGCAGACCCGAGCAGGTACAGCATAGGCCAAGTGCCCAGCGTGCGGCAGAGGTGGGCGCGCCAGCCAGGCCACAGGCGCCCATCGCGAGCCAGCCCCCTCGTCCCTGTCCCTCGACTAAGTGCCCAGCGAGCAAGCCAGGGGAGCCACGTTGCACAGACTCTGGGCATGGGAAGCTTGCCCAGGCAGCCCCCAGCAGGTAGGGCATGGGTCAAGTGCCCAGCGTACGCAGCGGCGGGCGCACCAGCGAGGCCACAGGCGCCCATCGCAAGCCAGCCCCCTCGTCCCTGTCCCTCGACTAAGTGTCCAGTGAGCGAGCCAGGGGAGCCATGTCGCACAGACCCTGGGCATGAGAGGCATGCCCAGGCAGCCCCCAGTATGCACGGCATGGGCCAAGTGCCCAGCGTGCGGCAGCGGTTGGCGCGCCAGCCAGGCCACAGGCGCGCATCGCGAGCCAGCCCCCTCGTCCCTGTCCCTCGACTAAGTGCCCAGCGAGCGAGCCAAGGGAGCCGCGTCGCTTGGATACTGGGAATGGGAGGCATGCCCCAGCAGCCCCCAGCAGGCATGGCATGGGCCAAGTGCCCTGCGTGTGGTAGAGGTGGGCGCGCCAGCCAGGCCACAGGCGCCCATTGCGAGCTAGCCCCCTCGTCCCTGTCCCTCGACTAAGTGCCCAGCGAGCAAGCCAGGGGAGCCACGTCGCAGGACTCTGGGCACGGGGAGGCATGCTCAGGCAGCCCCAAGCAGGCACGGCATGGGCCAGTGCCCAGCGGCGGCAGAGGTGTGCGCGCCAGCCAGGCCACAGGCGCCCATCGCAGAGCCAGCCCCCTCATCCCTGTCCCTCAACTAAGTGCCCAGTGAGAAAGCCAGGGGAGCCACGTCGCACAGACTTTGGGCACGAGAGGTTTGCCCAGGCAGCCCCCAGCAGGTACGGCATGGGCCAAGTGCCCAGCGTGCGCAGCGGTGGTGGGCGCGCCAGCGAGGCCACAGGCGCCCATCGCGAGCCAGCCCCCTCGTCCCTGTCCCTTGACTAAGTGCCCAGCGAGCGAGCCAGGGGAGCCGCGTCGCATGGACACTGGGCACGGGAGGCATGCCCAGGCAGCCCCAAGCAGGCACGGCATGGGCCAAGTGCCCAGCGTGAGGCAGAGGTGGGTGTGCCAGCCAGGCCACAGGCGCCCATCGAGAGCCAGCCCTCTCGTCCCTGTCCCTCGACTAAGTGCCCAGCGACCAAGCCAGGGGAGCCACGTCGCACGGACTCTGGGCACGGGAGGCTTGCCCAGACAGCCCCCAGCAGGTACGGCATGGGCCAAGTGCCCAGCGTGCGCAGCGACGGGCGCACCAGCGAGGCCACAGGCGCCCATCGCGAGCCAGCCCCCTCGTTCCTGTCCCTCAACTAAGTGCCCAGCGAGCGAGCCAGGGGAGCCTTGTTGCATGGATCCTGGGCACGGGAGGCATGTCCAGGCAGCCCCCAGAAAGCACGGCATGGGCTAAGTGCCCCGCATGTGGCAGCGGTGGGCATGCCAGCCAGGCGACAGGCGCCCATTGCGAGCCAGCCCCCTCGTCCATGTCCCTCAACTAAGTGCCCAGCAAGCGAGCCAGGGGAGCCGCGTTGCATGGACCCTGGTCACGGGAGGCATGCCCCAGAAGCCCTCAGCAGGCACGGCATGGCCAAGTGCCCAGCGTGTGGTAGAGGTGGGCGTGCCAGCCAGGCCACGGGCGCCCATCGCGAGCCAGCCCCCTCGTCCCTGTCCCTTGACTAAGTGCCCAGCGAGCGAGCCAGGAGAGCCACGTTGCACAGACCCTGGGCACGGGAGGCATGCTCAGGGAGCCCCCAGCAGGCACGGCATGGTCCAAGTGCCCAACGTGCAGCAAAGGTGGGCGCGCCAGCGAGTCCACAGCCGCCCATCGCGAGCCAGCCCCCTCGTCCCTGTCCCTCGACTAAGTGCCCAGCGAGTGATACAGGGGAGCCATGTCACATGGACTCTGGGCATGGGGCGCATGCCCAGGAAGCCCCCAGAAGGCACGGCATGGGCCAAGTGCCCAGCGTGGGGCAAAGGTGGGCGCGCCAGCGAGGCCACGGGCGCCCATCATGAGCCAGCCCCCTCGTTCCTGTCCATCGACTTAGTGCCCAGCGTGAGAGCCAGGGGAGCCATGTCGCAAAGACACTGGGCACGGGAAGCATGCCCAGGCAGCCCCCAGCAGGCACGGCATGGGCAAAGTGCCCAGCGTGGGGTAAAGGTGGGCGCGCCAGCGAGGCCACGGGCGCCCATCATGAGCCAGCCCCCTCATCCCTGTGCCTCGACTTAGTGCCCAGCGAGAGAGCCAGGGGAGCCATGTCGCAAGGACTCTGGGCATGGGAGGCATGCCCCAGCAGCCCCCAGCAGGCACGGCATGGGCCAAGTGCCCAGTGTGCGGTAGAGGTGGGCGCGCCAGCCAGGCGACGGGCGCCCTTCGCGAGCCAGCCCCCACGTCCCTGTCCCTCGACTAAATGCCCAGCGAACAAGCCAGGGGAGCCGCGTCTCACAGACCCTTGGCACAGAAGGCAAGCCCAGGCAGCCCTCAGCAGGCACGGCATGGGCCAAGTGCCCAGCGTGCGGCAGCAGTGGGCGCGCCATCGAGGCCACAGGTGCCCATCGCGAGCCTGCCCCCTCGTCCCTGTCCCTCGACTATGTGCCCAGCGAGTGAGCCAGGGGAGCCGCATCGCATGGACCCTGGGCATGGGAGGCATGCCCCAGAAGCCCCCAGAAGGCACGGCATGGGCCAAGTGCCCAGCGTGCGGTAGAGGTAGGCGCCCCAGCCATGCGACTGGCGCCCTTCACGAGCCAGCCCCCTCGTCCCTGTCCCTCGACTAAGTGCCCAGCGAACAAGCCAGGGGAGCCGTGTCGCACAGACCCTGGGAACGGGAGGCATGCCCAGACAGCCCCCAATATGCACGGCATCGGCCAAGTGCCCAACGTGCGGCAGCGGTGGGCGCACCAGCCAGGCCACGGGCACCCATCGCAAGCCAGCCCCCTCTTCCCTGTCCCTACTCTAAGTGCCCAGCGAGCGAGCCAGGGGAGCAGTGTCACATTGACCCTGGGCACGGGAGGGTTTCCCCAGCAGCCCCCAGCAGGCACAGCATGGGCCAAGTGCCCAGCGTGCAGTAGAGGTGGGCGCACAAGCCAGGCGACGGGCGCCCTTCGCGAGCCAGCCCCCTCGTCCCTATCCCTCGACTAAGTGCCCAGCGAGCGAGCCCGGGGAGCCGCATCGCATGGAATGTGGGCATGGGAGGCATGCCCCAGCAGCCCCCAGAATGCATGGCATGGGCCAAGTGCCCAGCATGCGGTAGAGGTGGGCGCGCCAGCCAGGCGACGGGCGCCCTTCGCGAGCCAGCCCCCTCGTCCCTGTCCCTCGACTAAGTGCCCAGCAAACATGCCAGGGGAGCCATGTCGCACAGACCCTGGGAATGGGAGGCATGCCCAGGCAGCCCCCAATATGCACGGCATGGGCCAAGTGCCCAACGTGCGGCAGCGGTGGGCGCGCCAGCCAAGCCGCGGGCTCCCATCGCGAGCAAGCCCCCACGTCCCCGTCCCTCAACTAAGTGCCCAGCGAGCGAGCCAGGGGGGCCGCGTCGCATGGACCCTGGGTATGGGTGGCACCCCCAGGCAGCCCCCAGCAGGCAGGGCATGGGCTGCTCACCCAGCGTGCAGCAGCGGTTGGGGCGCCAGCCAGGCCGCGGGCACCCATCACAAGTCAGCCCCCACGTCCCTGTCACTCGACTAAGTGCCCAGCATGCGAGCCAGGGGGGCCGCGTCGCACGGACCCTGGGCATAGGTGGCATGGCCAGGCAGCCCCCAGCAGGCACGGCATGGGCTGCTTGCCCAGCATGCTGCAGCGGTGGGCGCGCCAGCCAGGCCGCGGGCGCCCATCGCTAGCCAGTCCTCACGTCCCTGTCCCTCGACGTAATGCCCAGCGAGCGAGCTAGGGGGGCTGCGTCGCACGGACCCTGGGCACGGGTGGCACGCCCAGGTAGCCCCCAGCAGCCATGGCATGGGCTGCTCGCCCTGCGTGCGGCAGCGGTGGGCGCGCCAACCAGGCCGCGGGCGCCCATCGCGAGCCAGCCCCCTCATCCCTGCCCCTCGACTGACTGCCCAGCGTGCGAGCCTGGGGTTCCGCATCCCATGGACCCTGGGAACGGGAGGTATGCCCAGGAAGCCCCGAGCAGGTACGGCATGAGCTGCTCACCCAGCATGCAGCAGCGGTGGGCGCGCCAGCCAGGCCGCGGGCGCCCATGGCGAGCCAGCCCCCTCGTCCCTGCCCCTCGACTGACTGCCCAGCGTGCGAGCCAGGGGTGCCACATCGCATGGACCTTGGGCACGGGTGGCACGCCCAGGAAGCCCCCAGCAGGCTCGGCATGGGCTGCTCGCCCAGCGTGCGGCAGCGGTGGGCGCGCCAACCAGGCCACGGGCGCCCATGGTGAGCCAGCCCCCTCGTGCCAGCCCCTCGACTGACTGTCCAGCGTGCGAGCCAGGGGTGCCACATCTCATGGACCCTGGGCATGGGTGGCACGCCCAGGCAGCCCCCAGCAGGCACGGCATGGGCTGCTCGCCCAGCGTGCGATAGCGGTGGGCGTGCCAGCCAGGCCACGGGCGCCCATCGCGAGCCAGCACCCTCGTCCCTGCCCCTCGACTGACTGCCCAGCATGCGAGCCAGGGGTGCCACAGCAGTTGCCAAAAGGCACGGCGCCAGCCTTGCCAGGGGTGCCCCACGCGAGCCAGCCTCGAGCACGCTGTGAGGCTCAGCACATGCTGTGGGCGTTGATTTCATGGGCAAGCTGGCCTTGGCCGTGGCCGCTGGCTCTTGTGGACACTGAGGGCGGACTTGGGGTTGCTGGAGGTGCGCTGGACAGGACAGCGAGCATGCACCGTGGGCCAGGTAGAGGCACAGCTGCCCCAGCCGGTTGGCCGCAATGCCCTGTTGCAAAATTGTTGTGAATTGACCGTCTTTTCATCATGGAATTGGTCCCGAAATGACTCAAATAATTCATGTAATTCATGTGGAGTCTACTCCTGATGTTTGGGATTATTTCGACTAACGTGCTATTTTTGATGATTTGTTCAATTTTCAGCTGTAGAAAATTCATTAAAAACAATTTAGTGCCCAGAAAATTTTGAAATTTTTTCTGGTGGTAGATATGATTATTCTCCATTTATGTACAAAATTTCAGCTCAAAATTCCATGTAAATAATTTTTTAGACCAATTATGACGACTCTTTAGGGGGGAGGTGGTCACCTAGCTTGCTGGGTGCCAACAGGCCATGCGTGCCTCCCCCCTTGCCCATCCCACGTGGGCAGGCGCTGGGCTTGGGCAACCCAGCATGCATGGCATGGGCAGGGCGGCTTGCTGCCTTGCCCATCCAGCCGGTGGTGCGTGGCTGTGGCGGCCACCACCGCCGGCAGGCAGTCGGCCGACGACGTCGGCCGAAGAGTGCGGGACGCTCGATCAGTACCCA
>JAJFZO010000226.1:17500-25000 GCA_021397835.1 Moringa oleifera
TACCAGTGGTTACCAGGCACTTGCAAGGGAGTGGGACACTTGTCGCCAGGGGCTGGAGTCAAAGCTGCATGTGGGACTGGTTTTGTGGGGATGAAACCCCATTACCCTAGGGCAGTTGGGGGTGTCAACTGCCAAGTTTTGTAGGCTATATAAACCCAGAGGCAGAGTCATCAAAGGTGCGATGTCCTGCTGCGTCTAGAGTGTAAATCCTTATTCATTAGTGAAAAAGGTTGGGATTGGTTCCCGTAAACACTTGTGTCTCTCTTTCATTCTCTCTTGTGTGCGTGGGTGTGTGCTCCTAGTATAAAGCTCACTTGAGATTGAGGGCATTCGTGGCGGATTGGCTGACGAGTTGGGTGTTACTCGTGCCATCACTCGGTGAAAATTCGAGCATAGAGCTCAACCGTGTGACAATTTGGTATCAGAGCCAGGTTGTGTTGGCAACTTTGGTTAGTTGTGATGAACGAGATAAGGGAAAGGCTGACCCATCTGGAGGATTTTGTGGGTGCTCCTCAAGCGGATGATGCTGTAAGTCTTGCTGTTCAAACTGAACAACATACAGAGCAGCTGAGGGTGGCCCAGAACGTGTTGGTGGAAATACGAAGGGACGTGGATGTTCGCTTCGCATCTGTCATGGAAAATATTGTATCTTTGACAGACACAGTGAGGGAAGGGGAAAGAGATTTGAGAGATGAGCTCACCTTGCTAAAGAGGGCAGTGATGAACCTCTTAAAGCACAGGGAAGGTGGCCCAGCGTGCGGCAGCGGTGGGCCTGCGAGCCAGGCCACGGGCGCCCATCGCAAGCCAGCCCCCCCGTCCCTGTCCCTCGACTAAGTGCCCAGTGAGCGAGCCAGGGGAGCCACGTTGCACGGACCCTGGGCATGGGTGGCATGCCCAGGCAGCCCTCAACAGGGACGGAATGGGCTGCTCGCCCAGTGTGCGACAGCGATTGGCGCGCCAGCCAGGCCGAGGGCGCCCATATTGAGCCAGCCCCCACGTCCCTGTCCCTCGACGTAGTGCCCAGCGAGCGAGCCAGCAGTGCCGCGTCACATGGAGCCTTGGCATGGGAGGCAAGCCCAGGCAGCCCCCAGCAGGCACGGCATGGGCTGCTCACCCAGCGTGCGGCAGCGGTGGGCGCGCCAGCTAGGCCGCGGGCGCCCATCGCGAACAAGCCCCCACGTCCCTGTCCCTCGACTAAGTGGCCAGCGAGCGAGCCGGGGGGCCACGTCGCACAGACCCTGGGAGCGGGTTGCACACCCAGGCAGCCCGCAGCAGGCACGGCATGGGCTGCTCGCCCAGCGTGCGGCAGCGGTGGGCTCGCCAGCCAGGCCGCAGACGCCCAACCCTTGCTAGCCCCCACGTCCCTGTCCCTCGACGTAGTGCCCAGCGAGCAGGTGAGGGTGGCCATGTCGCACTGACCCTGTGCACGGATGGCATGCCCAGGCAGCCCCCAGCAGGCACGGCATTGGCTGCTCGCCCAGCGTGCAGCAGCGGTGGGCGCGCCAGCATGGCCGCGGGCGCCCATCGCGAGCCAGCCCCCACGTCCCTGTCCCTAGACTAAGTGCCCAGCGAGCGAGCCAGGGGGACCACATCGCACGGACCCTGGGCATGGGTGGCACGCCCAGGAAGCCCCCTGCAGGTATGGCTTGGGCTGCTCGCCCAGCGTGCGGCAGCGGTGGGCGCGCCAGGCAGGCGACACGCGCCCCTCGCGAGCCAGCCCCCACGTCCCTGTCCCTCGACGTAGTGCCCAGCGAGCGAACCAGGGTAGCCGCATCGCACGGACCCTCGGCATGGGTGGCATGCCCAGGCAGCCCCCAGCAGGCACGGCTTGGGCTGCTCGCCCAGCGTGCGGCAGCGGTGGGAACGCCAGCCACGCCGCGGGCGCCCATCGCGAGCAAGCCCCCTCGTCTCTGCCCCTCGACCGACTGCCCAGCGTGCGACCCAGGGGTGCCGTGTCGCATGGAACCTGGGCATGGGTAGAACGCCCAGGCCGCCCACAGCAGGTACGGCATGGGCTGCTCGCCCAGCGTGCGGCAGCAGAGGGGGCGCCAGCCTGGCCTCGGGCGCCCATCGCGAGCCAGCCCCTACGTCCCTGTCCCTGGACTAAGTGCCTAGTAAGCGAGAAAGGGGGGCCGCGTCGCATGGATCCTGTGCACGGGAGGCATGCCCAGGCAGCCCCCAGCAGGCACGGCATGGGATGCTCGCCCAGCGTGCGGCAGCGGTAGGCGCGCCAGCCAGGCCGCGGGCGCCCATCGCGAGCCAGCCCCCACGTCCTTGTCCCTCGACTAAGTGCTCAGCGAGCGAGCCTGGGGGGCCACATCGCATGGACCCTGGGCACGGGTGGCATGTCCAGGCAGCCACCAGCAGGCACGGCATGGGCTGCTCGCCCAGCGTGCGGCAGCGGTGGGCGCGCCAGCCAGGCAGCAGGCGCCCATCGCGAGCCAGCCCCCACGTCCCTGTCCCTCGACTAAGTGCTCAGCGTGCGAGCCTGGCGTGCCGCGTCACACGGACCCTGGCCACCGGTGGCATGCCTAGGCAGCCCCCAGCAGGCACGGCATGGGCTGCTCGCCCGGCATGCGGCAGCGGTGGGCTCGGCAGCCAGGCTGCAGACGCCCATCATGAGCCAGCCCCCTCGTCCCTGCCCCTCGACTAAGTGCCCAGTGAGCGAGACCGGGGGGCCACGTCGCACGGACCCTGGGTACGGATGGCACGCCCAGGCAGCCCCCTGCAGGCACGGCTTGGGCTACTCGCCCAGCGTGCGGCAGCGATGGGCGCCCCAGCCAGGCCGCAGGCGCCCATCGTGAGCCAACCCCCACGTCCCTGCCCCTTGACGTAGTGCCCAGCGAGCGAACCAGGGGTGCCGCGTTGCACGGACCCTGGGCATGGGTGGCATGCCCAGGCAGCCCCCAGAAGGCACGGCATGGGCTGCTCGCCCAGCGTGCGGCAGGGGTGCTTGCGCCTGCAAGGCCGCGGGCGCCAATCGCGAGCCAGCCACCACGTCCCTGTCCCTTGACTAAGTGCCCAGCGAGCGAGCCAGGGGGGCCGTGTCGCACGGACACTGGGCACGGGTGGCATGCCCAGGGTGCCCCCAGCAGGCACAGCATTGGCTGCTCGCCCAGCGTGCGGCAGCGGTGGGTGCGCCGGCCAGGCCGCGGGCCCTTATCGTGAGCCAGCCCCCTCATCCCTGCCCCTCGACTGAGTGCCCAGTGCCCGAGCCAGGGGTGCCGCGTCGCACGGACCCTGGGCATGAGTGGCACGGCTAGGCAGCCCCCAGCAGGAACGGTATGGGCTGCTCGCCCAGCGTGCGGCAGCGATGCTCGCGCCAGCCAGGCAGCAGGCGCCCATCGCGAGCCAGCCCCCACGTTCCGGTCCCTCGACGTAGTGCCCAGCGAGCGAGCCAGGGGGGCCGCGTCGCATGGACCCTGGGCATGGGTGGCATGCCAAGGTAGCCCCCAGCAGGGACGACATGGGCTGCTCACCCAGCGTGCGGCAGCGATGGGCGCGCCAGCCAGGCCGCGGGCACCCATCGTGAGCCAGCCCCCACATCCTTGTCCCTTGACGTAGTGCCCAGCGAGCGAACCAGCTGTGCCGCGTCACATGGAGCCTGGGCATGGGTGGCATGCCCGGCAGCCCCCAGCAGGAACGGCATGGGCTGCTCGCCCAGCGTGCGGCAGCGGTGGGCGCGCCAGCCAGGCCGCGGGAGCCCACTGCGAGCCAGCCCCCACGTCCTTGTCCCTCGACTAAGTGCTCAGCGTGCGAGCCTGGCGTGCCGCGTCACACGGACCCTGGCCTCCGGTGGCATGCCTAGGCAGCCCCCAGCAGGCATGGCATGGGCTGCTCGCCCGGCATGCGGCAGCGGTGGGCTCGGCAGCCAGGCTGCAGACGCCCATCGCGAGCCAACCCCCACGTCCCGGTCCCTCGACGTAGTGCCCAGCGAGCGAGCCAGGGGGGCCGCGTCGCATGGACCCTGGGCATGGGTGGCATGCCAAGGTAGCCCCCAGCAGGGACGACATGGGCTGCTCGTCCAGCGTGCGGCAGCGATGGGCGCGCCAGCCAGGCCGCGGGCACCCATCGTGAGCCAGCCCCCACATCCTTGTCCCTTGACGTAGTGCCCAGCGAGCGAACCAGCTGTGCCGTGTCACATGGAGCCTGGGCATGGGTGGCATGCCCAGGCAGCCCCCTGCAGGCACGGCTTGGGCTACTGGCCCAGCGTGCGGCAGCGATGGGCGCGCCAGCCAGGCCGCAGACGCCCATCGCGAGCCAACCCCCACGTCCCTGCCCCTCGACGTAGTGCCCAGCGAGCGAACCAGGGGTGCCGCGTTGCACGGACCTGGGCATGGGTGGCACGCCCAGGCAGCCCCCAGAAGGCACGGCATGGGCTGCTCGCCCAGCGTGCGGCAGCGGTGCTTGCGCCTGCAAGGCCGCGGGCGCCAATCGCGAGCCAGCCACCACGTCCCTGTCCCTTGACTATGTGCCCAGCGAGCGAGCCAGGGGGGCCGTGTCGCACGGACACTGGGCATGGGTGGCACGCCCAGGGTGCCCCCAGCAGGCACGGCTTTGGCTGCTCGCCCAGCGTGCGGCAGCGGTGGGTGCGCCGGCCAGGCCGCGGGCGCCTATCGCGAGCCAGCCCCCTCATCCCTGCCCCTCGACTGGCTGCCCAGTGTCCGAGCCAGGGGTGCCGCGTCGCACGGACCCTGGGCATGGGTGGCACGGCTAGGCAGCCCCCAGCAGGAACGGTATGGGCTGCTCGCCCAGCGTGCGGCAGCGATGCTCGCGCCAGCCAGGCAGCAGGCGCCCATCGTGAGCCAGCCCCCACGTCCCGGTCCCTCGACGTAGTGCCCAGCGAGCGAGCCAGGGGGGCCGCGTCGCATGGACCCTGGGCATGGGTGGCATGCCAAGGTAGCCCCCAGCAGGGACGACATGGGCTGCTCGCCCAGCGTGCGGCAGCGATGGGCGCGCCAGCCAGGCCGCGGGCACCCATCGTGAGCCAGCCCCCACATCCTTGTCCCTTGACGTAGTGCCCAGCGAGCGAACCAGCTGTGCCGTGTCACATGGAGCCTGGGCATGGGTGGCATGCCCAGGCAGCCCCCAGCAGGAACGGCATGGGCTGCTCGCCCAGCGTGCGGCAGCGGTGGGCGCGCCAGCCAGGCCGCGGGAGCCCACTGCAAGCCAGCCCCCACGTCCTTGTCCCTCGACTAAGTGCTCAGCGTGCGAGCCTGGCGTCCCACGTCACACGGACCCTGGCCACCGGTGGCATGCCTAGGCAGCCCCCAGCAGGCATGGCATGGGCTGCTCACTCGGCATGCGGCAGCGGTGGGCTCGGCAGCCAGGCTGCAGACGCCCATCACGAGCCAGCCCCCACGTCCCGGTCCCTCGACGTAGTGCCCAGCGAGCGAGCCAGGGGGGCCGCGTCGCATGGACCCTGGGCATGGGTGGCATGCCAAGGTAGCCCCCAGCAGGGACAACATGGGCTGCTCGCCCAGCGTGCGGCAGCGATTGGCGCGCCAGCCAGGCCGCGGGCACCCATCGTGAGCCAGCCCCCACATCCTTGTCCCTTGACGTAGTTCCCAGCAAGCGAACCAGCTGTGTCGCGTCACATGGAGCCTGGGCATGGGTGGCATGCCCAGGCAGCCCCCTGCAGGCACGGCTTGGGCTACTCGCCCAGCGTGCGGCAGCGATGGGCGCGCCAGCCAGGCCGCAGGCGCCCATCGCGAGCCAACCCCCATGTCCCTGCCCCTCGACGTAGTGCCCAGCGAGCGAACCAGGGGTTCCTCGTTGCACGGACCCTGGGCATGGGTGGCACGCCCAGGCAGCCCCCAGAAGGCACGGCATGGGCTGCTCGCCCAGCGTGCGGCAGCGGTGCTTGCGCCTGCAAGGCTGCGGGCGCTAATCGCGAGCCAGCCACCACGTCCCTGTCCCTTGACTAAGTGCCCAGCGAGCAAGACCGGGGGGCCACGTCGCACGGACCCTGCGTACGAGTGGCACGCCCAGGCAGCCCCCTTCAGGCACGGCTTGGGCTACTCGCCCAGTGTGCGGCAGCGATGGGCGCGCCAGCCAGGCCGCAGGCGCCCATCGCGAGCCAACCCCCACGTCCCTGCCCCTCGACGTAGTGCCCAGCGAGCGAACCAGGGGTGCCGCGTCGCACGGACCCTGGGCATGGGTGGCATGCCCAGGCAGCCCCCAGAAGGCACGGCATGGGCTGCTCGCCCAGCGTGCAGCAGCGGTGCTTGCACCTGCAAGGCCGCGGGCGCCAATCGCGAGCCAGCCACCACGTCCCTGTCCCTTGACTAAGTGCCCAGCGAGCGAGCCAGGGGGGCCGTGTCGCACGGACACTGGGCACGGGTGGCACGCCCAGGGTGCCCCCAGCAGGCACGGCATTGGCTGCTCGCCCAGCGTGCGGCAGCGGTGGGTGCGCCGGCCAGGCCGCGGTCGCCTATCGCGAGCCAGACCCCTCATCCCTGCCCCTCGACTGACTGCCCAGTGTCCGAGCCAGGGGTGCCGCGTCGCACGGACCCTGGGCATGGGTGGCACGGCTAGGCAGCCCCCAGCAGGAACGGTATGGGCTGCTCGCCCAGCGTGCGGCAGCGATGCTCGCGCCAGCCTGGCCGCAGGCGCCCATCGCGAGCCAGCCCCCACGTCCCTTTCCCTCGACTAAGTGCCCAGCGAGCGAGCCAGGGGGGCCGTGTCGCACGGACACTGGGCACGGGTGGCACGGCCAGGCAGCCCCCAGCAGGCATGGCATGGGCTGCTCGCCCAGCGTGCGGCAGTGGTTCGCGCCAGCCAGGCCGCGGGCGCCCATCGCGAGGCAGCCCCCAGGTTCCTGTCCCTTGACGCGGAGCCCAGCAAGTGAGCCAGGGGAGCCGCGTCGCACGAACCCTGGGCACGGGTGGCACGCCCAGGCAGCCCCCAGCAGGCACGGCATGGGCTGCTCGCCCAGCGTGCGGCAGCAATGGGCGCGCCAGCAGGCCACGGGCGCCCATCGCGAGCCAGCCCCCTTGTCCCTGCCCCTCGACTGACTGCCCAATGTGCGAACCAGGGGTGCCGCGTCGCACGGACCCTGGGCACGGGTGGCACGCCCAGACAGCCCACAGCAAGAACGGCATGGGCTGCTCGCCCAGCGTACGGCAGTGGTGGGCGCGCCAGCCAGGCCATGGGCGCCCATCGCGAGCCAGCCCCCTTGTCTCAGCCCCTCGACTGACTGCCCAGCGTGCGAGCCAGGGGTGCAACAGCAGTCGCCAGCAGGCACGGCGCCAGCCTTGCCAGGGGCGTCCCACGCGAGCCAGCCGCGAGCACGCTGTGAGGCTCAGCACATGCTGTGGGCGTTGATTTCTTGGGCAAGCTGGCCTTGGCCATGGCCCCTGGCTCTGGTGGACCCTGAGGGCTGCCATGGGGTGGCTGGAGGTGCACTGGACAGGGCAGCCAGCATGCACCATGGGCCAGGCAGAGGCACAGCTGCCCCAGCCTGCTGGTCACAATGTCCAGTTGCAAAATTGTTGTGAA